>CADEHL010001334.1:363797-431968 GCA_902827135.1 Harpagifer antarcticus
TGTTTCTACATGACTCAGTGCTGAGCGTGGAGCATCTCCTCTCCTGCTGTCTGTCGTAGTAATGCACGTCATCTGGGAGCTGTTGATTGTCTAATTATGTTCCTCCTGTGTCCTTCGGCAGCATGCATATTAATGCTGCTGTTTTAAGGTGTGGTGGAAACTAACTGTGTGTGTGTGTGTGTGTGTGTGTGTGTGTGTGTGTGTGTGTGTGTGTGTGTGTGTGTGTGTGTGTGTGTGTGTGTGTGTGTGTGTGTGTGCGTGTGTGCATGGCAGTTTACCCTTGACGGGGCTGCCGGCGCCCATCTGTGGTCCAAACCTTTACTCCCAGCCACTGCATTTGCATTCTGCAGTTGTAGCGCGGTCTATTCTTAGTTCCACAGTTCATGTGGAGTCTGGGATCAGCAACAACTGGGGATGTGCGATAATTCAATATGTTTAATCATCAACTTTTCATGGAATTATATCATGAGAAATCGTGTATTGAGATGTAATGATATTTCTGAAGGCTGACCCTGAAGGAAGCGTTGCAAGGGCTCCCTCCACAAAAGCCAATGGGTTTTTTCCATTGGATTTTGGATTAAGATCTGTGTCAAACAAACGTTTATCATACTTACAAGCTTTGTTCAGCAGGATAATCTCCACCTATTAACTCAACTTTATGATTTCTAAAGGTAACGTTAGGCTATGGAACTAAAGCACGGTCACATGACTTCACGTCATCACCGCTAAGCTAAAGACGGCTAATGTTGGGCTATAAAGGAACTACAGCACGGTCACATGACTTCACGTCACCACCGCTAAGCTAAAGGTGGCTAATGTTGGGCTATAAAGAAACTACAGCACGGTCACATGACTTCACGTCACCACCGCTAAACTAAAGGCGGCTAATGTTGGGCTATAAAGAAACTACAGCACGGTCACATGACTTCACGTCACCACCGCTAAGCTAAAGGTGGCTAATGTTGGGCTATAAAGAAACTACAGCACGGTCACATGAATTCACGTCACCACCGCTAAGCTAAAGGAGGCTAATGTTGGGCTATAAAGGAACTACAGCACTAAATAATAATAATAATAAGAAGAAGAAGAAGAAGAAGAAGATGAAGAAGAAGACATACTTTATTAATTTAACATTTCTTTCTAAAGGTGGCTAATGTTGGGCGTGATGACATTTAGTCGTCTCATTTGTTAGCAACCGCCGTTATTAAATTCACCAACGGGTTATTTACTGACGTCGTAGAACATCTCTTCAGTTTGTGTTAACTATAGAACTTATTTAAAAAAACATTGACCAGAGACGTTCTGATCTAACTTAGTTAAATCAAACTAATCTGATCACTTCGTATTGGTGTGTATACATGTTGACATAGTGTGTGTATAGCTGGAAATGTACAGGACTGTCTCAGAAAATTAGAATATTGTGATAAAGTTCTTTATTTTCTGTAATGCAATTAAAAAAACAAAAATGTCATACATTCTGGATTCATTACAAATCAACTGAAATATTGCAAGCCTTTTATGGAGGCTTGCAATATGGCATGGAGGCAATCAGCCTGTGGCATTGCTGAGGTGTTATGGATGCCCAGGATGCTTCAATAGCGGCCTTTAGCTCATTAGCATTGTTGGGTCTGGTGTCTTTCAGCCTCTTCTTCACAATACCCCACATATTCTCTATGGGGTTCAGGTCAGGGGAATTTGCAGGCCAATCGAGGACAGTAATGCCATGGTCAGTACACCAGTTACTGGTGGTTTTGGCACTGTGGGCAGGTGCCAGATCATGCTGGAAAATGAATTCCTCATCTCCATAGAGCTTTTCAGCAGACGGAAGCATGTAGTGCTCTAAAATCTCTTGGTACACAGCTGCATTTACTCTGGGCTTGATGAAACACAGTGGACCAACACCAGCAGCTGACATGGCTCCCCAAACCATCGCTGACTGTGGGAACTTCACACTGGATTTCAAGCAACTTGGATTTTGCTCCTCTCCAGCCTTTCTCCAGACTCTGGCGCCTTGACTTCCAAATGAAATACAAAACTTGCTTTCGTCTGAAAGAGGACTTTGGACCACTGTGCAACTGTCCAGTGCTTCTTTTCCTTAGCCCAAGTCAGACGCCTCTTCCGTTGTCTTGAGTTCAGAAGTGGCTTGACCATGGGAATACGGCTATTGTAGCCCATTTCCCGGATACGTCTGTGAACAGTGACTTTTGATACCTGGACTCCAGCTTCAGTCCACTGTCTTTGAAGCTCCCCCAAATTCTGGAAGCGACTCTTCTTCACAATGCTGTTAAGGCTGCGGTCATCTCTCTTGGTTGTGCAGCGTTTTCTGCCACATTTCCCCCTTCCAACAGACTTTTTGTGGATGTGCTTTGAAACTGCACTCTGTGAACAGCTTGCTCTTTGAGAAATTTCTTTTTGTGTCTTACCCTCCTGATGGAGGGTGTCAATGACGGTCCTCTGGACAGCAGTCAGATCAGCAGTCTTCCCCATACTTGTGATTTAGTTTACTGAACCAAGCTGAGTGTTTTTCAAGGCTCAGGAAACCCTTGCAGGTGTTTCGAGTTAATTAGACGATTCAAGTGATTCGTTGAACACCCTACTAGTATACTTTTTCATGATATTCTAATATTTAGAGATAGGATATTTGAGTTTTCTTAAGCTGTATGCCATAATCAGCATATTAAAATAATAAAAGGCTTTGCAATATTTCAGTTGATTTGTAATGAATCCAGAATGTATGACATTTTTGTTTTTTTAATTGCATTACAGAAAATAAAGAACTTTATCACAATATTCTAATTTTCTGAGACAGTCCTGTATATACCTTTTAATGTCTCCATTCTGGTGACAGCACCAGAGTCATTATGTTTTTGAATTTTAAATCGGTCCATCTCGGAATACTTAGGGAATGCCTGGAGTGGAAGGAAATATATTCAAATGTGGTACCTACGTCCATTTGGACTCAATGATGAACTGTTAAAATGTTGGAGGTCAAATCAGAATCATAAATACTCCATTGATCCCCGGGGGGGCAGTTGGATAAATAGATGTCAAAGGTAAATGTCACTGCAACTTCACATCCGTCGTATTCCCAGGAACGCCTGCAGGGAATTTCTCTTTCACTTGGACAAAAGGATGAAGTGTCACTAATTGAGTGGTCAAAGGTCACGCATAAGTTAATTATGACATTTGTCAATTAATTCACACAAATGTCTCGTAGGACAAAATGATGAAGTGATGATATTTGAGACGTACATTTAAAGATTCAGAAGCTTCATTTGTCATGTATGCACAGAAGGTACAGCGCGGTGCATATGATGGATAAAGCTGCATTTATACTGGTTTTCAGAGGCATACAACCGTGAGGCTGGAACTGTTTCTATTATTCCCCCTTGAAACTGTTATGCTTAAAGACTTAAATGTGTGGTTGTGTCATATATTTAAATATTGTAGTAGAGCATGCAATATTGTTATTGAGATAACTTACATGTACACAGGGTTGGGAGGGTAACTTTAAAAATTACTTTTAAAGTTACTACATGTAAAACAGTGTAATCAGTAACCTGATTTGAGTATCAACATATAAAAGTATTGTAACCTGATTTACTTTGGATTACTTCAATATCAAATGCATGTGATTGGTCAACCGCTTAAAGATGTCCGTCCCCTTAGCCAGTAGAAGCGCAAGTTTTACATAGTGATGTCACTTTCTTCCTGATGTAAACAAAGGCAACTTAATACACTACTACGGGAAAGGGGAAATCTTGAAAGAAAAGCACTTCCTTAAAACAAACGACAAATAAACCAGTTTTGTTTTTTTAGTAACATTGTAATCCTGTTTGAAATCCCCATTTGTGGAAATGTTACAGTAATCTGTCTTGTTTCTTGTAAGTATTAGGGAATACAGTTACCTTTTTTGTGTCTTGATTACCCATCACATGTAATCCGGTTACTCCCGCCTGAATATCTTGTGATAGAAGTTTTAGTCGTGACAACGTTCCTAGCTGGAGCCGCGCCCGTGTCCCAGCCTCGATTCATCCAGATTACATTTGGGTCGTCGGGTAAGCCGCCGTTAAGTGGTTAGACTCTGACTGAGGGAGCAAATCAATAACCAATCAATGATAGTGTGTGGAGTTATAGTTTACACGCTGCCATATTTGAAATGTCAAGAAGGCGGTGAATCCATGTATCCTTGAGTCAGATCTGAGGTGGACAACTGGGATCAATATCAGGTGGTGAGACAGGCAGGCGGGGGTCACCTTCACCTCCCTACTGAATCAGCAGTATCTCTCACACACACACAAACACACACACTTGAAGGCCTGCTTAGGTTACAAAGCTGCGACCTCACAAAAATGCTCATTACAGCGAAGTTAACCTTCCCTCATGAATTAATCATTTTGTTATTATGGTTTCTTTCATAAGCCCCCTCCTCTGTGTGAATTATACAAAAAAATATTCCATTTTCCCCCCAAGCTGCCGCCGGCTTTATTAACTCCATTTCTGTCTCTCATATCTGTCATCCCTGAGAAGCTGTTCAGTTAAACTGCTCTGTGTTCCTGGAGAGTGCTGGTCTCAGATCAGGTGTAATGCCTCCTGACAGTTAACTGTGAGAAGACCTGTTGTGATACAGTTGTGTTATCAAGCAGAGCCGTGTGTACACAACATGCCCTAGCTCTGACCTTGATCCCATGACATTAGAAGATCCAGTTTCCCCAAAGGGAGCATGCCTCAGCCTGCGATCCTGCCAGGTGTGTGTGTGTGTGTTAAAGTGTGCAAAGCCTTCGGTATCTTGATGTGATTTTTGATTCAAGATCACATCTCAATTATGGTCATGTGAGCAGTGATGCCCTAAAAGCGGACCTATCATGCAAAATGCACTTTTTGATGTCTCTATACATAAACATGTGTCCCCGGTGTGTCGGGGAACTCACGCAGCGTCAGAAAATAAAACCCTCTCTCTTTTCCTCCGTACCCAAATCTCTAAAAATGGGGAACAACGGAGCTGATCCAGATTTGCGCCCGATATGACGTCATATCTGAAATGTGGACCCAGGCCAATCAGAAAGTTGCTATCAGAAACAATGCCGACTGTTTTGGACGTAATATGGTCGGTGTTTACATTAGCATCGCTAACACTCTGTGAGGGCCTAGAATATTCTACAAAATATTTAAAAACATTAAAAAAAATAATATATTTTTGTATGGCCTAGGTATAAAAGTCACGGCTCGCCACTGCTTTTAAGGGAGTAAACATTTTGAAACATTTTGAAATTAGAAAACATTTCCCAATTCAAAATCAGTTCTTTATTAATGGGGGCGGGACTGCCCATAAAGGGGACGTCTTTATGTTGCAATAATCAAGCAATTTAAGCACAGTTTTGTTTTGAACCAAACTATCCATCTTCTTTTATTAAAACAACATGTTTGTGTGTGTGTGTGTGTGTGTGTGTGTGTTTGTGTGTGTGTGTGTGTGTTTGTATGTGTGTGTATGTATGTGTGTCTGTCTGTTTGTGTGTGTATATACAGTGGGGCAAAAAAGTATTTAGTCAGCCACCAATTGTGCAAGTTCTCCCACTTAAAAAGATGAGAGAGGCCTGTAAATTTCATCCTAGGTACACTTCAACTATGAGAGACAAAATGGGGGGAAAGAATCCAGAAAATCACATTGTCTGATTTTTAAAGAATTTATTTGCAAATTATGGTGGAAAATAAGTATTTGGTCAATAACAAAAGTTCATCTCAATACTTTGTTATATACCCTTTGTTGGCAATGACAGAGGTCAAACGTTTTCTGTAAGTCTTCACAAGGTTTTCACACACTGTTGCTGGTATTTTGGCCCATTCCTCCATGTAGATCTCCTCTAGAGCAGTGATGTTTTGGGGCTGGCGCTGGGCAACACGGACTTTCAACTCCCTCCAAAGATTTTCTATGGGGTTGAGATCTGGAGACTGGCTAGGCCACTCCAGGACCTTGAAATGCTTCTTACGAAGCCACTCCTTCGTTGCCCGGGCGGTGTGTTTGGGATCATTGTCATGCTGAAAGACCCAGCCACGTTTCATCTTCAATTTTCCTTGCTGATGGAAGGAGGTTGTCACTCAAAATCTCACGATACATGGCCCCATTCATTCTTTCCTTTACACGGATCAGTCGACCTGGTCCCTTTGCAGAAAAACAGCCCCAAAGCATGATGTTTCCACCCCCATGTTTCACAGTAGGTATGGTGTTCTTTGGATTCAACTCAGCATTCTTTCTCCTCCAAACACGTCTAGTTGAGTTTTTACCAAAAAGTTCTATTTTGGTTTCATCTGACCATATGACATTCTCCCAATCCTCTTCTGGATCATCTAAATGCTCTCTAGCAAACTTCAGATGGGCCTGGACATGTACTGGCTTAAGCAGGGGGACACGTCTGGCACTGCAGGATTTGAGTCCCTGGCGGCGTAGTGTGTTACTGATGGTAGCCTTTGTTTCTTTGGTCCCAGCTCTCTGCAGATCATTGACTAGGTCCCCCCGGGTGGTTCTGGGATTGTTGCTCACCGTTCTTGTGATCATTTTGACCCCACGGGGTGAGATCTTGCGTGGAGCCCCAGATCGAGGGAGATTATCAGTGGTCTTGTATGTCTTCCATTTTCTAATAATTGCTCCCACAGTTGATTTCTTCACACCAAGCTGCTTACCTATTGCAGATGCAGTCTTCCCAGCCTGGTGCAGGTCTACCATTTTGTTTCTGGTGTCCTTTGACAGCTCTTTGGTCTTGGCCATAGTGGAGTTTGGAGTGTGACTGTTTGAGGTTGTGGACAGGTGTCTTTTATACTGATAAGGAGTTCAAACAAGTGCCATTAATACAGTTAACAAGTGGAGGACAGAGGAGGCTCTTAAAGAAGAAGTTACAGGTCTGTGAGAGCCAGAAATCTTGTTTGTTTGTAGGTGACCAAATACTTATTTTACCGAGGAATTTACCAATTAATTCATTAAAAATCAGACAATGTGATTTCCTGGATTCTTTCCCCCCATTCTGTCTCTCATAGTTGAAGTGTACCTAGGATGAAAATACAGGCCTCTCATCTTTTTAAGTGGGAGAACTTGCACAATTGGTGGCTGACTAAATACTTTTTTGCCCCACTGTATGTGTGTCTGTTTGTGTGTGTGTGTGTGTGTGTGTGTGTGTGTGTGTGTGTGTGTTTGTGTGTGTGTGTGTCTGTTTGTGTGTGTGTCTGTTTTGTGTGTGTGTGTGTGTGAGTCTGTGTGTGTGTGTGTGTGTGTGTGTCTGTGTGTGTGTGTGTCTGTTTGTGTGTGCTCAACAATGTTTTTAATCTTCCTCTAAGTCCCTTTGTATGTACACAAGAGCCTTACAAACGTACACACATACTTTCAGATTTAAACAATAAATTGTGCACGGGAAAACATGAACTCACACTTTGTGTAAAGGTGTTCTTGTTTGATACGGCTTTGACCTGGTGTGCATTGTTAGTTTCCATTAGCAGCAATATCTAGCCACTTTTATAGCACATAACATTTTTGTGAGTTGTGAATCGATTAAGATTTTTAAAAGACAATCATCTTGACTTTTGTGTGTGTGTGTGTGTGTGTGTGTGTGTGTGTGTGTGTGTGTGTGTGTGTGTGTGTGTTGTGTGTGTGTGTGTGTGTGTGTGTGTGTGTGTGTGTGTGTGTGTGTGTGTGTGTCCAATGCAATGCTCAACCATATTTTAATCTTACACTAAGTCTCTGTATGTAAAACAAGAGCAGCTTTAAAAACTAGAAGTAGATTGTGGGTTTATCGATGGCGTGCCGAGTTTTAGATTCAGGGAGAATTGTTTCTCTGCGTGTTACTCCACATGACAGAGGGACACATTTTCAGTTATTTTTCCCCTCCCAAGCATTTAATCTTTTATTTTTAAATCTGCCGCTGCTCTGTGTTTTGTGTTGCCCTAGATTTAGAAGTGAGTGAGCATCGGGGGCTTTGCGGTGTTTGTTTGGTGTCACTGTTTGGCGGGAGAGGGTCGCGGCACAGATGTCAGATAAGACGCAGGAGTCGGAGCAGCTTCCTGTGCATTTTCCCGCTCTCTGGTCCAGATGAGTATAAGGTCAGCGGTTATTTAAGATGCCTCTCTTGTCTGACCTCCAGCTCCACCCAGGAGGATGCTGGGAGATTATGAGCAGTGTGCCGCACTCCAGGTCAGAGAGGAGAGGAGCTCAGTGTCCACTATAACATCTTCATTATGCAATTTGATTTATGAAACATTGGTGGAAAGGCTTGAAAGTTCCTTGATGTCCAATTGGATATAAGATGAACAGTGCATTTATCTGCAGCTATTTTGATCATTAATTAATCGTTTTAATTCATTTTTCAGGCAACACTCACTGGTTCCACTTAGTCGTGGGAATTCTATGGTTTTCTTTGATATCTTGGACTTTACTAATTTATATTAAAATGGATTATTCAAATCTTACTTGTCACACAGATTCTGCATTTGCCCCATCTTAGTATGTGGACCCGCAGCTATTATATGGCTGGAGAGCAGTGTGGGGGTCCAGTGCCTTGCTCCAGGGCAACTTACTGGTGGTGAACCAGCAACTTTGTACGTACCAGTCCCCCCCTCCGTACTTAGTCTGCTCTGGCACGTGAGCCAGCGACCCTCAGGTTCTCAAGTAAAGCACTTGCACCTTTTGTACAAATTGCAATAAAAGTTGCTTAATAATCTTGGGCTGTTGGTCAAACCAAATCAGACATTTGAAGATCTGCCATGACACAACCAATCTCTGAGTCAAGTAAGAGGAGAAACAGCTGTCAACTACTTCAATAATGGTGTTTTTATCTAGAGCATCATCCATAATGAAAGTAATAATGACTTTTTTTTGTTTTAAAAAAAACTCACAATGGACTTCTTTTCCTAGCTTCAACGTTTTTGACTATTTATAACTATTTAAAGACAATCCACGAATGAATACATGTGTGTCATAAATCGTTCACCAAGAACTCTTTAAATTAATATTCATTTGACTATTTTGGGCTGCATCTTTATCGACAATCAATTAATGGTTTCAGGTTCAAATGCCGAACAGCTTCAGGTTTCAGCCGGTCAAATGTAGGATTTCAAGGCAAGGCAAGGCAAGTTTATTTATATAGCACTTTTCAACACAAGGCAATTCAAAGTGCTTTACAAAAAATGAAAGACATTAAGAAAATGGCATTTAAAATCAGTCATTAAAAAGAAAAGCTAATAAAATAAACATTAAAAGAAAAAATAACAGCGGACCTGCAGGTTTCTGGGAGTTTGCTCCAGATATTTGGAGCATGAATGAATGATATTTAATTCAATGTCTTTGCTTTTGGACTATAAAAACATCACATTTATCTCTCAGAAGTTGTAATGATAACTTATAGACTTATCAATAAATTGAATAACTAAAATCCTAATCAGCAGCATTCATTTGATTGAAAATTATTAAAAGTAGCAGCTCTAATTCAAATTATAATGACATCAAGAAAGAAGAGACATTTGGTATTATTTCCTTAATGAATGATAAGAATGACTTCCTAATGTCAAAAAGATGGCAAATAATATTCTGTGGATGAACTAATGAGCAATTAGTAAAAAAAAGCTTTCCGCTGTCGTGTTATTCACACTGTGTATTGACAGTTGCTCTCTTACCCCTCCTATTGTCTCCTATTGTCCCCCCTTTACTTTGGTGTTCTCGGTCAAATTTGACCGGTCCTGTTTTAACTGCTATTACATTAACACAAAAACCATTAATCATCACCACATTTCATTTAACACCCTTTCAAACTGTACATATTGTATCAGAGTACTGGTACACATGAACAACTGCAGTAAATATACAAAGAACAGACACTGAACATGTATTGCGTGTGCCAGGTGTGATCCATGTGGGGGGAGGGGCATATAAGAGCGGGAAATGTGTCAAATTGTTGTGTGTGCTTGTGTGTCAGGCCCAGGTATGATTCACATGGGGGGATGGGCACAATAGGGGGGTGACACATCTAGAGTGTGTGTGTGTGTCGGTGTGTGTCTGTGTGTGTGTGTGTGTGTGTGTGTGTGTGTGTGTGTGTGTGTATGTGTGTGTTTTATCTGATCAGGATGGTTACTAATTCCTTTTCTTTATGGCGGTCATGTTTGAGCGGGAACACCATGGATGTTACAAAGTTGACTAAATCATCCAAAATGCAATGAAAGTAGTGATCAGCTATTTGATATGTTCAAATGTCTCCTGTGAAGGATACCA
Source organism: Harpagifer antarcticus (assembly GCA_902827135.1). NCBI lineage: Eukaryota > Metazoa > Chordata > Actinopteri > Perciformes > Harpagiferidae > Harpagifer > Harpagifer antarcticus. Next base: position 374,044 of record CADEHL010001334.1, read on the forward strand.
TGAAGCCTTAATGCAATCGAATGTAAAACATCAAAGTTATGATTGGTGAAAGTAGTAAATCGGTCAGATTTGACCCGAAGACAACAGGAGGGTTAAAGCTTACCTCTGGGTATGCAGTGCACACGGTCACTTTATTATATCAGCATCATCAGTCATGCAGACTTTGCTCTGGCTCACTCAGACTTATAAAGATCCCTCTGCAGCTGTTTATCCACCACAGAGACGTTAGCATGCCGCTCACATTCAGGCTGACAAAACAAACAGCCAGAGCATCAATATTCTGCAAAACTCACATTTAGGCAGAACAACAATTCATCTCGAGCTAGCAGCGAGCATGCATAACATATCAAACACGCTCACATATATCCTGCTCATCGTAGCTGAGCTAATTGAGCAGGATCATTTCATTATCATAGATCTCATTTAGAGCGGACAGATCAAACCAACAGCAGCTTTGATGAGTGTGAAGCCACTCTGTGGCTCATGTGCAGGGAAGCTGCTCTCTGACATGCACATTGAGAGAACATCAAACTCAAAGTTGTGGTTCAACAGCAAGGTTTCTACCGGAGGGAAATGACCCAGAAGTCTCTAAACGTCAGCCATGAAAAGAGCTTCAATACTTCCTTTATAATCTCCTTTAGCTTACACGGGACAATCCTTTAGAAAATGAAAGGAGAACATGCTGTCCCACAATTCCTTAGGACATTTAAAGTAACCCACCGCACAGCCGATCATGGAAACTACTGAGGACTCTTTAAAGTAGAGACACTACATACTGATATACACCTGAACATCAGCAGGAGAGGACTCTTTAAAGTAGAGACACTACATACTGATATACACCTGAACATCAGCAGGAGAGGACTCTTTAAAGTAGAGACACTACATACTGATATACACCTGAACATCAGCAGGAGAGGACTCTTTAAAGTAGAGACACTACATACTGATATATACCTGAACATCAGCAGGAGAGGACTTTTTAAAGTAGAGACACTACATACTGATATACACCTGAACATCAGCAGGAGAGGACTCTTTAAAGTAGAGACACTACATACTGATATACACCTGAACATCAGCAGGAGAGGACTCTTTAAAGTAGAGACACTACATACTGATATACACCTGAACATCAGCAGGAGAGGACTCTTTAAAGTAGAGACACTACATACTGATATACACCTGAACATCAGCTGGAGAGGACTCTTTAAAGTAGAGACACTACATACTGATATACACCTGAACATCAGCAGGAGAGGACTCGTTAAAGTAGAGACACTACATACTGATATACACGTGAACATCAGCAGGAGAGGACTCTTTAAAGTAGAGACACTACATACTGATATACACCTGAACATCAGCTGGAGAGGACTCTTTAAAGTAGAGACACTACATACTGATATACACCTGAACATCAGCAGGAGAGGACTCTTTAAAGTAGAGACACTACATACTGATATACACGTGAACATCAGCAGGAGAGGACTCTTTAAAGTAGAGACACTACATACTGATATACACCTGAACATCAGCAGGAGAGGACTCTTTAACTCCACAGTATGATGTGTTGTAGTCAGGTTAAGGTAATAGTGGTTATGAAACCTCAACCTGAGAGTGGATTCAGATCCACGGCAGAAGCTGATGGTGTGAAAAGTTTCCCGTCGTTGCAGAAGTTTGGCTGTGGTCAAAGCGGATTATGTCAGAGAGCGATGGGCGTCTGAGGGACGGTTTGATGGGGATTAGGGCCGGCGTGCGGATAGACATCAGGAACAGGGAATCACAAGAGCTGACAGTCACCGCTCTCACCATCCAGCCCTCTGATGGTACTGATACAGGGGGGGGGGGGGGGGTGTTGAGATGCTGAAATTAAGGGGAAAGTCGTGCATTTTGTGAATTTTCCATTAGAATACCAGTGAAATTCCAGGATGTATTTCATACCAAATTCAATAGACACTCCTTACCGGTTACTTACTGGTTTGCTTTGGAAGTGACAATGAATTCCCTCTCTAATATCTATGTTAAACATCTCCTTCATCGCCTGAATCAATTCAAGTTTCTCGCCACAAACTTAATTTCCCGAGGTTTTTCACCCTGCCGGCTTAATCTGTCAGGACAAGTTGTTGTTGTTGTTGTTTTCCTCTTGGCCTTTCAGGACCAATTCAATTATTCACTCGTCTTAATTGATGTGTTTTTCCTCCTTCTTCTTCTTCTCCTCCTAAAGGTCTTTCAGGATGTTGTCCACCCCGATGTCATGTGCTATTCCCTCGCGTCCTTGATTCCTCGCTTCAAGTTGACTTTGAATTATTGAGCTCCATGGCAAAGCTCCTCAGTGTAACTTTAATAAAAGAACAGCCCGGAGATCCAACCTGAAATAAGTGCTTATTTAATGCTGGGGGAGGAAACAGCCGCAGCTTTTTTAGAGTAATCACTGTTAAGGATTTAATGAACTGAAATCTTATTGTTAAACTATTCGTGTTATTATTACTGTGAAACAATCGGGGTGTTACGTTCCTTAAGGTGAAGCTGGAATAACAGTTTGTCTCTTTTGAGTTGGAAATGATTGAATTATTCAGGTTACTCATCACCATCAGAGAACTGTATTTATCCCAGGGTGATTGGGTTTTCTCCATTTGGAAAAGTATAAAATAAATAATTAAAATAGATAATATATGTATATAAAGATGAGTTGAATTAAAATGTCCTTAAAAGACAACATTTTTTACAAAAACATATTAAGTAATAGGGAATGAACTAAGAACAATAAGCGTTCTCTGCATAATACAAGTTGTCTTTATGCAGGTCAGCGCTAAAGGGCGCAGCTGTTTATTCTGCACACGACTCATAACAGCCTTAAGCATTTGTTCTATGCCTCATAATCTAAACAAATAGGGTGAGTAATTAAAAAACAACCCCTAAGAATAGCCTTAGGTCAACAGGATGTGTGTTTTGCTATAGAGAGGTGAAGTCCCGCCCATCTACTTCCTGTCCATGGGACCTTATTTCGGAACAATTATGTATTGAGAGAGAGAGAGAGAGAGAGAGAGAGAGAGAGAGAGAGAGAGAGAGAGATGAGAGAAGAGAGAGGCAGAGAGAGACGAGAGAGAGAGAGAGAGAGAAGAGAGAGAGAGAGAGAGAGAGAGAGAGAGAGAGAGAGAGAGAGAGAGAGAGAGAGAGAGAGAGAGAGAGAGAATCTTTCGATCCTGTTTGAATTGTGCCACGAATTACACATATGATGTTTGTCAATCTTAAAAAATAATTTCCATGTCAAAAAAGTCACAGTTTGTCGTAAAACTGTTGAAATATAAGACGATGAAAAATATGCAACTAGAAAGACTACAAATCCCAGAGTCCCGGTCTCGCATGCTGGCTCTTACGGAACCGACTAACTCCCCTTGTGTGTGTGCACAGCTCTCAACGTGCCCAGACTTGGAGTGATTTTCACCTCTTTTAATACTTTCCACCTCGTTCTGAAAGAAAGGAGTGAAATGTTTCAACGTGACGGCCGCCTTGGTGTGTGGTGCGAGACGGGAGATGTAGGTCATTGAGCGGTTCACACAAAAAAAGTGCTTTTATCCAAAGCGACTTACAATAAGTGCGTTCGACCAACAAAATACAAACTTGAAGAAAACAGAATCATAAAGTACATCAGGTTTCATAGAGCCAAAACATTTCAAGTGCTACTCAACTGGCTTTAGGTAAGCCAGTCCTTTGTTAGTATATAAGTGCTTTGTTAATACTTCTATCGCTCGAAGTGGAGTCGAAAGAGATGAGTTTTCAGTCTGCGCCGGAAGGTGTGTAAGCTATCTGCTGTCCTGATGTCAATGGGACAATTTCATATGTGTAATTCGTGGCACAATTCAAACGGGATCTAAAGATAATCTTTCTCTCCCCATTGACTTCAATACATACTTTTTCCGAAATAAGGTCCCATAGAGCTCCCCCAGAAAGGGAGGGACTTCGCCTCTCTATTGACAGACTGCTGTGGTTTGAGATTACACTGGGAGACTGCAGAGAAGTCAGTGAAACAGGATATGTGTTGGTCAGCTCTTCCTCGACCTAAAGGTCAGAAATCTCAAGAGAGACTTCTTTTTATAGGGCGAGGTATCCTTGAGACCATATTGTGTCCTTCTCTAGAACATATAGTTATACTGCTGGCCCTTTATGATTCATCTGGAGTGCTTTATCAGCTGCTTTAGCCGTGATGTTGTCAGTCGGTCTTAAATATCTCAACAGTTTTAAGGCTTTCCGTGAAATTATCACCAGGCGTTCATGGTTCCCAGAGGATGAATCCTACTGTATTTTATGATCCCTTTGTTTTCCTATATTGTCGCCATGAGGTTGTTTTTAGTGAAATATCTCAATAACATATTATCATATCGCTCTCAGGATCGCAATTTCTTTCGTCTAGCGTCATCATCAGGTCAAACTCAAACTTGTTTACGACCAAATACCTGCAAAACTGTCCCATCTGCTTCACTGTTTGTGGATAGTAAACTAATGTTAGCATGCTAAGGTAGTGAACAACGTATACATTGTACCTGCACAACATCAGCATGTTAGCATTGAATTAGTCGACTTATTGATCGGTCGATTGACAGATAAACTATTAAAAAAATTGATAAAGTCACTTTTAATAAAAGACATTTCAGAAAATACTTTATTTTACTCAAGTTAATGTCGTTGAGTTTGGACTAACAAAACAAAACAAAACATTTTCCCCTTTTTCTGACATTTATACCCAAATGTTAGGGTTCGTTGTTAATTACAGTTTATTGATAATGAAAATTATCGTTAGTTGCAACCTAACTAACAGAAATTCACGTTTCCCTCAGGATTAATCATCTTAGCTTTGGTGATCATTTGATTTTCATTCAGCACCATCATTGAAGCAGCCCAAATCATCAAGAAATATAACGAATTAACCAATTAACCAATTACAGGTGCCCACATCACCCAGTGCCCAAAACTGCCTTCAAAGTAAAAGCATAAAACAACTCATTCAATTAACTTTAATTACACAAAAATTAAAGGTACATTTACAATAAACAACATATAGCTCCAACATTCATTATGTCAAAACGTTAATTTGTCATACAATACAATACAATACAATACATACAATGAGACCAATAACCTGGAGAACTAATGACATGTCCATTAGCCATATCTCTATTTATCTCTATTGATAATAATCAAATGTTAGCATGCCAACGCGCTAAGATTAGACGGTGATAGCGTTGTCACTGTTAGCTTGTTAGCATCGTACCTCAAAACATCCCAGTGCCTTAGTGCAGCGTCACAGAGCTGCTAGCACGGCTGTCATGTTGTAATTGAAAACAGTGCGAGTTAGTAAGAAAAGGTCATCCTGAGTGCCACTTTGAAATATAGAAGAGCAACGTGTTGTTCTCAAACCACTCTGTTTGAACACCGAGTAACTTTACATTAAGAATGCATGCATTGCAAATTACGATTACTTATTAATCCACTGAATGTAACGTCTGACTCGATCCCTTTTGTCACATTCTGACCTCCCCGTGACCTCCCCGTGCAGCCGTAATGGCGGCAGTGTAGCTCTGTGTTTTAAGTGCACACAGTGAGAAGAGTGTGTGTAGCATCAACACCAGCCGCAGCGGAGTGTGTCGGGGTGTGTCTGCGGCGGGACGAGCGGACCTGACAGGCCGAGGCTCATTAAAGCGCCGTCACACGAGGAGGTCAAGACAACAGCTCGGCGACACTCCGCCTGCATGCAGACACACATACGCCCCGACAGAGTTTTATTTTTAGCCTTTTAATCATTCTGAGAAATGTTTAGATAACGCATGAAGAGACTTAAAGATGGCTTATAGATCTGTCGTTCAGGATGGATGGATGCACGTGGGAGGTTGCTGTGTGAGATTGGATGGAGAAAGATGCTTGTGATTCTCGTGACACACTTAATGCAGGCTGTACTGCTGCAGGTGGACCGTGAGGCTGCAGAAGGCTTCACAGAGGGGGGGGGGGGGGGGGGGGTTGGGGGCGTTGTTTGGCAAGGGTGAAGTGATACACATAATTTCAGGTGGAAATACACTGGCTCTACTTGTTGTAGTCTTACTACTTATCTGTTTTAGTTTAATTAATACAGAAGATTAAGATCACTCATACTATTTTCATTATTAACCAAGGGGTCCTCCAAACTCAGGCAGTACACCTATTTCAAGTACTGGATTACAGATGAGTATTAGGGAACATTTACCTGTTAATGATCCTTTAAATTGGATGTGGACTCCTTGGATAGTGACAGTTTATAAACAGCTGGAAAGCACAGTATGCATTAAACACTAATATTGTTTCCCTTTTCTCCTTTGAACACAAAGTGATGGAGACATTTCCACCCAGTGAAAGCATTCTTTGAACCAGAGGCCATTTCATTTCATTTAATTTCAAACCTTTATTTAAGCAGGTGAATCCCATTGAGATCATTGATCTGCTGCAAGTAGGTTCCACATGACGACATGTAAAACAGAAAACAACAGAAAAACAAAAAGGACATCATACAGCATATTTACAGTTTACATAGCTAGTGACATTTACAGGTTCCAACAGTTTCCGATTGGATAGCGTCTATCCGTGCTTTAAAAACATTTAGTGGAACCAAATTGCTCAGTTTCCATTCCTTTTGCAGACTCTTCCAAGTTAGTGGAGCTGCGCATCTAAAAGCTGTTTTCCCTAAGTCAGTCCTAGCACTTGGCACATTTAATAAAACCACATCATGAGATCTCAGGCAATAGCTACTTTCAATTCGTCCAGAGAGCAGAGAGCAGATGTAAGAAGGTAGTTTATCCAACATGGCTTTGCCCTGATGATGAACTGGGAGAATATCTATGGTGAGACATCAGAACATTCTTTATAGAGCAGGGATGAAGTATTTTTGCTGGCAGACCCGGATGTTAGCATCTTCCTGGTTCGCTTGACAAAAAGTCAATGTGATTTCTCCATTGGATTTCAAGATATGGCAGGAAATTATCTCTGTGGCAAACAAACATTTATGATACTTACACGTTTTGTTCAGCAGCTAAAGCTAAAGGCGGCTAATGTTGGGCTTTAAAGGAAGTACAGCACGGTCACATGACTCCACGTCACCACCGCTAAGATAAAGGCGGCTAATGTTGGGCTTTAAAGGAAGTACAGCACGGTCACATGACTCCACGTCACCACCGCTAAGCTAAAGGCGGCTAATGTTGGGCTATAAAGGAACTACAGCACGGTCACATGACTCCACGTCACCACCTCTAAGCTACGCTAAAGGCCGCTAATGTTGGGCTATAAAGGAAGTACATGTAGTTATGATGATGTTTGTCGTCTCATTTAGACACTTGTTAGCAACCGCTGTTTTTAAATCCACCAGTGGGGTATTTACTGACGTATTTGTTGTCATAGAACAAAGCATTAGGATCTCTTTAGCGTGTGTTAACCTCAGACCTTATTTCAGGCTAACAACCAAAAACACATGCAGAAAAAACACTGACTTCCAGACGAGGGAACAGGAAGTGGTCAAAACCAGACTAATTTCTGGGTTGTAGGGCTCATTCCTGCACCACACTATTTTAAAATCTATTGTACTATGTAATCCCCATTTTCTTTGAACATACCTGCAATCTGATTACGTATTTTCTTTTTTCTGTAACTGTAAGGAAATCCCATTTTTGTGTCCTAATTACGTAATCCCTTTTCCTATTTTCCGCTACTCCCAAATCCCGTTGTTTGATTGTGTTTCATTCAACGTGAGAACAACAGTGACTTTCCCTTGGTTTTTACCCGAGACTGAAATGCAAGTTGTGTTTATTTGGGTTCTCGGTGAAACTGACTCATGGCCCGAGCTGAAGGTCAAAGTCGTGAGTCCTGTGCCGACCTCAGGCTGTGTGGCGCCTCTCCATCTGCACCCGACCTCCTCCCTCTTTTTCTCTCAGAGTGTGGGACAAAAACACATTCAATCCATCTGTATTTAGTTACAGTCTATTTCTGTGTTTCATCCTCTAATCTCCCTCCACTCCCTGCCTTCCTCTTCCTCATTTATCTCTCTCTGTTTATAAAAAGCCATTAGGGACCCCTTCTTTTCGGCTGAGCAGTAAAGAGGATCCCTGTCAGATGTGCCAGTGTGCTGCAAATGATGAGTTATATCCTGTCTGTCTGTCCCTCTTTGAAGCAGCTTCATCAGGCCCAGAGGTGGAAGTAGTGAAGTACAAATACTTCGTTACTGTATTTAAGTTGTTCTTGTTTCAGCATATTTTCTAATGCACTGACTTTGACTCCTTTTCCCATGACCCAAAATACATCGATGTGGAGCAATTGGTCTTGCCAACATTAATTTGACGGTGATTCAAAAGTGTTATAATTGATATTGTTAGTCATTTCATTGGATGTTGTAGTATTTAAGTATCTTGTTCTGTGCTTTGATCTGGCTATACACTAGTTGGTGTCTAAACAACGACCAACATTAGCCGCCTTTAGCGTAGCGGTGACGTGAAGTCATGTGACCGTGCTAGTTCCTTATAGCGTAACGTTAACTTTTAACTTCTGGAGATTGAATTTACGCTTAAAAAATAATTCAAGCGTTGAAAATATGTATGTAATATTCTGAAATCCAATGTAAATATCCCATTGGCTTTTTGTGGAGAGGATTCTGTACCCCGCCTTTGTGTGTGTGTGTGTGTGTGTGTGTGTGTGTGTGTGTGTGTGTGTGTGTGTGTGTGTGTGTGTGTGTGTGTGTGTCAAGATGACAGCGTTGTATTGACAATGTCAGAGTGTCATCGTCCGCTCTCTCTGGACATCTCAGCTGTTACGCCACTGTCGACTCAAACAAGTCTTCACGATGTCAGCTACATCCTACACACACACACACACACACACACACACACACACACACACACACACACACACACACACACACACACACACACACACACACACACACACACACACACACACACACACACACACACACACACACACAGCTGCTCCCCGGGACAGTAAGCAGTATATAGAGGGATCTGGAGTCCTGGAGAATACAAACTCTGTAATTATTCATTGTCCAAGAAAAATCCATAAAAATCTATATTAGTGTGGAAGTATTGTGCTCCAGTGTAGCTGTTGGTCTGCAACACCTGTCGAAACGTGTGTGTGTGCATCCAACGACCCGTACCTTCATCGAGTTAAAACTAGATGTTCCCATGTGACTGTGAATGGGCACTGTGTGTGTGTGTGTGTGTGTGTGTGTGTGTGTGCGCGTGTGTGTGTGTGTGTGTGTGTGTGTGTGTGTGTGTGTGTGTGTGTGTGTGTGCATGGCAGTTTACGAAAACACAGCGTCAGTTTGCAGGGAGCGCCGAGACATGAGGGAATTTATTCATCTTGGTTGCAGAGTCATGTTCTGTGCCGCTGCGTGTTTGCACACAACACAGAATTAAACGGTTCCCATGTGATGTGTTGTTGCTGACTTTTAAAGCTGCCAGAGTAAACATCCACATGTGGAATTATTTATGACTTCATGCCAATTGTGAACACGGCAGCTCCACAGACTTCAGACATTGACAACTGATGAAGGTTAAATAACAGAACAACCTTCAAGGGGTTTTACAATGTATTCATTGACTTTTCCAAACATAGATCAGTTAACAGGAGAAATGCTGAGTACAGGTATAGTCTATGCAGAATACAATCTAAATAACTCTAAATAAGCTTTAAGTGTGTTTCATTTTTCAGCAGTAAGGCAATTCAAAGTGCATTATAACAAATATTAAAAGCATTAACCCTTGTGTTGTGTTGGAAAGCTGTTACCGGTCATGGTGTTCGCGGGTCACTTTTGACCCATGATTTATCTCTAAAATAATGACTATCATCCAATATTGTTTTAACTACATCATAACTAACTTATTATGCATTCATAACCGTACAATCCTGTTTATTTTTATCGTCCCAAAACACATTACACCACATATTTAAGTAAAACATGTGATTCAATTCACTCATTATATTTCCTATAGTGAAGACAGATTATTATGTTATCTGACTATAGACTAATATTAGAATACAATCTCCCCCAAAAAACACCTTTAAAAACGACATTGCAATTACACCCATTAGAAAACCAAGAGAATTATTAAACAATACTAGAAACCTGATGAACTTGAATACGACAATTATAGTATTTTACAAGTAAAAGGCAACAGAAACGGAGGCGTGTGGCGCAGTGGATAGAGCCTTGGTGTTGGGATCAGCGGGTCACAGGTTCAAACCCCACTGCAGTCAGCATGTCGTTGTGTCCCTGGGCAAGATACTTCACCCCAAATTGCTCCTGTGGGGATTACCCACAGTGTTGAGGATGTACGTCGCTTTGGATAAAAGCGTCTAACAAGTAACATGTCATGTAAAGAAACATTCCCAGCCCTGATTTCAAAGTATGAATTGCAAGTAATGCAATTACAGGCCATGTAATTGCATTATTTGGTGTGTTTAAATGTACTTGCATGATTCTTTTTTTCCCCGTATCTTCATGGTAAGCAATATACTTTACAGCTAACAGGGGTTTCTCAATAGAGAAGACATGTGTTAACATATCAAATATATATCATTGCAATTACATAATATGTCGTTACAAAGCTGATGCAAGAACAGGTGCTTTTAGTTTGCTTATTTACGGTCCATGTTTCGTTTGAACTCTTGGGACAGGATAGTAGGATAGTTGCAGAACATCAGAAATGTGTTTTGTCTCTAAACACCAACAGTAGTATTTTAGACTCAGGGACAGTTTCATCCCACAAGCCATAAGACTGTTAAACACCTGCACTTTTGAAAGAACATCCATAACATCCATCTGTTTGCAACTTATATACATCAATATTCCAATTACTGTATATAGACTATTCTGCACTTTCTATTCTATTTTATTTTATTTACTATTTTATCTGTTTGATTGTGTTGCACTGTTGGAGGAGCCTGTGACCTAAGATGTCCATTGTCATAACTACACTGTAGCTATGTACACATGACAATAAAAGCCTTGAATCTTAAAGTCTCTGACGGACAGGAAGCGAGTGCAAAGGGGATCTCAAACCCAGTGTGTCACCTGTTCTGTAATCAACACCTTCCTGTCTCACACCTTGTGCTCCTTCCTGTTTGATTTCCCCCCGCAGCTCCTTCGCCATGTCTAAGACGGCGGTGAAGAAGCTGCACTGGCGCTCCAAGGTGCTGGATAGCTTCGTGCCCTTGCTGGGGTCCTCGGGGGAGCTGGGGGTCTCCATCGGGGGAGGGGCAGACTACGGAGAGTTCCCGTTCGTCACCTCGGCGCCCGGTGGAGGACTCACGATGGGAGACGTCATCCTGGAGATCGGGGGCACGCCAGTGTTGGGGATGACTTTAGGAGACGTCCGTGGGGTCCTAAACTCCTGCCCTCATCCAATCAGGATCAAGACCGTCGCTCCAGGTATTAGGAATCACTTGCATCCTTTACTCAGTGCAGGAAAGCAACTAAGTATGTTTAGTTAAAGAGTCCTCTCCTGCTGATGTTCAGGTGTATATCAGTATGTAGTGTCTCTACTTTAAAGAGTCCTCTCCTGCTGATGTTCAGGTGTATATCAGTGTGTAGTGTCTCTACTTTAAAGAGTCCTCTCCTGCTGATGTTCAGGTGTATATCAGTATGTAGTGTCTCTACTTTAAAGAGTCCTCTCCTGCTGATGTTCAGGTGTATATCAGTATGTAGTGTCTCTACTTTAAAGAGTCCTCTCCTGATGATGTTCAGGTGTATATCAGTGTGTAGTGTCTCTACTTTAAAGAGTCCTCTCCTGCTGATGTTCAGGTGTATATCAGTATGTAGTGTCTCTACTTTAAAGAGTCCTCTCCTGCTGATGTTCAGGTGTATATCAGTATGTAGTGTCTCTACTTTAAAGAGTCCTCTCCTGCTGATGTTCAGGTGTATATCAGTATGTAGTGTCTCTACTTTAAAGAGTCCTCTCCTGATGATGTTCAGGTGTATATCAGTGTGTAGTGTCTCTACTTTAAAGAGTCCTCTCCTGCTGATGTTCAGGTGTATATCAGTATGTAGTGTCTCTACTTTAAAGAGTCCTCTCCTGCTGATGTTCAGGTTTCATATTAGTATGTAGTGTCTCTACTTTAAAGAGTCCTCTCCTGCTGATGTTCAGGTTTCATATCAGTATGTAGTGTCTCTACTTTAAAGAGTCCTCTCCTGCTGATGTTAAGGTGTATATCAGTATGTAGTGTCTCTACTTTAAAGACTCCTCTCCTGCTGATGTTCAGGTGTATATCTGTATGTAGTGTCTCTAATTTAAAGAGTCCTCTCCTGCTGATGTTCAGGTGTATATCAGTATGTAGTGTCTCTACTTTAAAGAGTCCTCTCCTGCTGATGTTCAGGTGTATATCAGTATGTAGTGTATCTACTTTAAAGAGTCTTCTCCTGCTGATGTTCAGCTGTATATCAGTATGTAGTGTCTCTACTTTAAAGAGTCCTCTCCTGCTGATGTTCAGGTGTATATCAGTATGTAGTGTCTCTACTTTAAAGAGTCCTCTCCTACTGATGTTCAGGTGTATATCAGTATGTAGTGTCTCTACTTTAAAGAGTGCTCTCCTGCTGATGTTCAGGTGTATATCAGTATGTAGTGTCTCTACTTTAAAGAGTGCTCTCCTGCTGATGTTCAGGTGTATATCAATCAATCAATATATCAATCAAAATAACAGTCACTTCAAAAGTTAGGGAATGTACATAGTGCAAGATTGTCCATAGCAGCGTAAACATGATAGATAATAGATGGTGAACAAGAAACCAATTCATGCATCCGGTGCTGAAATGCTAACTCATTTCCTGGATTTAGGACTCATTCCTGCAGCACTATTACAGACCAACACAACTCAAAGGAGGCAGCGCTGCAGTGACACTATGAAGTGGTGAGGAAGTAATATTCCCTGCAGCCTGTGTGTATTCTGATGCTGATTTTCACTCGTCAATTAGTGTGCATGAGTCAAGGCGACGGGTCGATATGTTTGTAGGAGGTCAGGATTTCTGATGACACATGACAAGAGTGTGGCGATAGAGATGTCTGTCACCCGCCACAGGCCTTGATGTTTAGTACGAGGGGGGTGGGGGGGCTAACGGATGTGTTTGTTGGCTCCGAACAGAGCAATATGTCAGCCGGGTGTCACCTGACCGCCACTCCCAATGGCCTTGCTTGCCAGATTGATAGCTGATTTGGCCGCGGAGGTGTAAATGTAGACCTTTGCTCCCAGTCCCTCCACTGCTGCTGGATCTATTATCAGATATATATATATATATACCCCCCCAGGCTGCAGGTAGTGTGGACAGTGATGGATGATCTGATGCACTGCGTTGCTGTATCACACCTCCTCCTACTCCTGCTGCTCCATCCTCTCAAGCACAGGACACCAGGCTACTCTCCCCACAGGCAGCCAGCAGTTTAAAGGTTTTAGCGTAAATACACTTTCCGTCAGTGTGTTGCTATCGAGCGCCGCAGGGATGACTTCTTTTTTCTTGGCCACCCGGAATTAGCACTACCCTCGTTCCCTTGACAAAAAGCCAATAAGATTATTGCAGAAAATAATCTCTGTGGTAAACAAACGTTTATGATACTTGCACATGTCTTCAGCAGGATGATCTCCACATGTTAACACCACTTTATGATTTTTGAAGCGTAAATGCAATCTCCAGAAAGAAATAGCTAATATTAGGCTATAAAGGAACTACAGCATGGTCACATGACTTCACATCACCACCGCTAAGCTAAAGGAGGCTAATGTTGGGCTATAAAGAAACTACAGCACGGTCACATGACTTCACGTCACCACCGCTAAGCTAAAGGTGGCTAATGTTGGGCTATAAAGAAACTACAGCACGGTCACATGACTTCACGTCACCACCGCTAAGCTAAAGGTGGCTAATATTAGGCTATAAAGGAACTACAGCATGGTCACATGACTTCACATCACCACCGCTAAGCTAAAGGAGGCTAATGTTGGGCTATAAAGGAACTACAGCACGGTCACATGACTTCACGTCACCACCGCTAAGCTAAAGGTGGCTAATGTTTCCTATAAAGGAACTACAGCAAGGTCACATGACTTCACGTCACCACCGCTAAGCTAAAGGCGGCTAATGTTGGGCTATAAAGGAACTACAGCACGGTCACATGACTTCACGTCACCACCGCTAAGCTAAAGGAGGCTAATGTTGAGCTATAAAGGAACTACAGCACGCGTCGGTCACATGACTTCACGTCACCACCGCTAAGCTAAAGGTGGCTAATGTTGGGCTATAAAGGAACTACAGCAAGGTCACATGACTTCACGTCACCACCGCTAAGCTAAAGGCCGCTAATGTTGGGCTATAAAGGAACTACAGCACGGTCACATGACTTCACGTCACCACCGCTAAGCTAAAGGCGGCTAATGTTGGGCTATAAAGGAACTACAGCACGGTCACATGACTTCACATCACCACCGCTAAGCTAAAGGAGGCTAATGTTGGGCTATAAAGGAACTACAGCACACGTCGGTCACATGACTTCACGTCACCACCGCTAAGCTAAAAGTGGCTAATATTGGGCTATAAAGGAACTACAGCAAGGTCACATGACTTCACGTCACCACCGCTAAGCTAAAGGAGGCTAATGTTGGGCTATAAAGGAACTACAGCACGCGTCGGTCACATGACTTCACGTCACCACCGCTAAGCTAAAGGTGGCTAATGTTGGGCTATAAAGGAACTACAGCAAGGTCACATGACTTCACGTCACCACCGCTAAGCTAAAGGCGGCTAATGTTGGGCTATAAAGGAACTACAGCACGGTCACATGACTTCACATCACCACCGCTAAGCTAAAGGAGGCTAATGTTGGGCTATAAAGGAACTACAGCATGCGTCGGTCACATGACTTCACGTCACCACCGCTAAGCTAAAAGCGGCTAATGTTGGGCTATAAAGGAACTACAGCACGGTCACATGACTTCACGTCAACACCGCTAAGCTAAAGGCGGCTAATCTTGGGCGTGATGACATTTAGTCGTCTAATTTAGACACTTTTTAGCAACCGCCGTTTTTAAATTCACCAGTGGGGTATTTACTGACGTAATTTATGTCGTAGAACAAAACATAAACATTTCTTCAGCTTGTGTTAACCACACACATTGAGATTTTACGACTCATTCCCGCACCACTCTATTGACCTTGACATCTGACTGCCTTGCTTTAATGGTAGACTATATATATTTATTTGAACAGCTCGTCACATTGAGATTAATACCTATTTTACAAGGGGGACCTTGTCAACACAGGGTCAAATACCAAAACTCATCCAGCACATGACAGGACAATAACATAATTGAAGCAACTGCAGCTAGCAGTGACCATTTCAATTATTCTTAGTTCAATATAATTTGAAAATCCACAATTCGTTCGGGGGTTATGTGTTGATTCAGTCTTGTTTATTTTGATGATCGATGCCTTTCTTGTGATGCCAAAGCTCAGAATAATCAACCTCTTTTGAGAAATAATTAAATAAATGTTTTGCTATTCATTATTTATGTTCTGTGTGAACATATTAATTTATTTTAATGGAATATTTAAACAAGGCAATACAAAGTGGTTTACAAAAGACATTAAAAGAAAACCATTATAAAATGACATTTGAATGCAATTAAAAACAGACATTAAAGAGCCAGGAGAATAGAATAAAAACCAGCTACAACAGAATAAGACCGTAATAAAATGCAAGAATAAAATATATGAAAAAAATATTTAAATATAAGAAGTTAGAATGCAAAATTAACAGATTAAATAAATTAGAATAAAGATATTTATACAAAAATGGGTAAAATGGCCAATAATAGATGCATCAAAAATTCCGTAGAATAGAAATATCTATACGGATGCACGTTGTACTTAAATATATAACATGTATTACGAAATATCCAATGGTGTGTTATTATAAATAAGATATTCATGCTGAACTGCACATAACTCAATCACAGTTTTTTGGACCACGATATTTCTTGGGATGTTTTACTTGTGACATTTTTCCAATTTCGTCCCATGCCTAATCCCAGCGTAGTCCTCTCATCCCAGAGAGATGAAGCTGAGATATGAATTTAGCTCTTCATCAGACTGGAAACCAGCAGCTGTTTCATAACGTGATGAACAAAAGCTCATCATCTCAACTAAAAGGCTGCAGAGATTCATTTCCCTTCACAGGCAGACGCCACATGTGGCTGCGCAGATGACTGCCTGCAGTAATAAAGTTAAATCCACTGTGACATGGTTAACAGGGAATACAGTCCGCTGTGGGCAGACTGTGGGGGTGTGTGTGTGTGTGTGTGTGTGTGTGTGTGTGTGTGGTCGTCTGTCAGAGTGACAAGCTGGAGCCGCTTTCAGTCAATCCATAACAGCAAGTAACCTGTCATCAGAGGCCGTAAAGCACTGGAGATGATATTAAGAGGTCATAGAGAGGAAGTAGAGACACAATGGTGATGAAGACACTACAGGGGGATAGGGGAGAAAAAAAAATAACAACTAGATATCATGAAACTTCTGCAGCTGATTACTTATATCAAAATAATAGTTGTTTGTATAAGAAGTGATCTGAAATACTGTGTTTAAATACGCAAATAAGGCATTATCTTAGTAAATATGTGCCAACTTGCAGAAATGTGACCATTAGATGAAGCCAAATTCAACATTCTTGTTTCATTTTGTTGAAGTATTAAGGTCACAGGTTTTAACAACAGGGATTGTAGATAGATATCTCTTTTTATCACACCATTAATCAGAAAATACTGCCATAAAAAGTAATTTCCCTGCATGTTTTTAGTACTTAAGTCTTTATACATGAGTCAGTGTATGGTGTGTGTGTGTTTGTAAAACGCCTCAGAATATAGAGGGCAATGAAAGTGGACCGTTTGGTTTGGAAGAGCTACTGAAGAGATTTCAGAGGAGCCTTGTATGGTCAAATTCATACATGTTGTTACTACTACAGGTGAATAGGGTCAACACATTTGACTAACAGATATCACTATGACATTCCTTCACTTCATTACTGACATTAAAACGTAATTGTTTTATATTACAAGATCCCTGAAATGTTATGTATAAATATGGAGCGCAAACTTGGTGGATTTAGGATACTTTTACAGACACACGTTTAGTAAAATAAACTCCTATATGTGGAATCTGAATATTTTCTTCGAATGTTTGAAAGAAATTTTTTTATAGAAGCAAAATAGCCTAAAATCCCTGCCTGACTGGTTGTTATAGAGTCTGTAAAACACATTTAATTCTCTGTATGTATGTGAGGTGATTTAGAGAGATCAGTGCGTGTGAACTTGAAAGTCTAGATTGTACAAGTGTTAAATCAAGTCTGTCAGCAGCAGAGATTTAAATTAATTTAAGTCTCTATTTGACAGGCTTCACACAGTGGATCTACAGCATTAGTGTTTGTGCTTACTGAGCTGATTTCTTAATGTCTCTCTCTCTCTCTCTCTCCCCCTCTCTCCCCCCTCCTGTACCTTTGCCCTTCCCTCAGGCTCCTTACTGTGCAAGGATCTCAGGTTGTATCTGAGCAAGTGTTTCACTCCCGGCTCGGTGGACAGCCAGCTCCAGCAGGTCATCCGAGAGAACCTGTACCTGCGAGCGGTTCCCTGTGAGTCCCTGCTGCTCTCTGTACCTTCATTACACTTCATGTCTCTGTGGAGCTCAACAGTGAGTGGGGGGAAGAGAAACTACCTGTAAGAAGATTTTGATGATTAGCAATAATGTCATAGCAATTTTCATACACACGATTCAGCTCTTTCTCGTTCTTTAAAGGGACCATATTCTGCTGATGTTCAGGTGTATATCAGTATGTAGTGTCTCTACTTTAAAGAGTCCTCTCCTGCTGATGTTCAGGTGTATATCAGTATGTAGTGTCTCTACTTTAAAGAGTCCTCTCCTGCTGATGTTCAGGTGTATATCAGTATGTAGTGTCTCTACTTTAAAGAGTCCTCTCCTGCTGATGTTCAGGTTTATATCAGTATGTAGTGTCTCTACTTTAAAGAGTCCTCTCCTGCTGATGTTCAGGTGTATATCAATATGTAGTGTCTCTACTTTAAAGAGTCCTCTCCTGCTGATGTTCAGGTGTATATCAGGATGTAGTGTCTCTACTTTAAAGAGTCCTCTCCTGCTGATGTTCAGGTGTATATCAGTATGTAGTGTCTCTACTGTAAAGAGTCCTCTCCTGCTGATGTTCAGGTGTATATCAATATGTAGTGTCTCTACTTTAAAGAGTCCTCTCCTGCTGATGTTCAGGTGTATATCAATATGTAGTGTCTCTACTTTAAAGAGTCCTCTCCTGCTGATGTTCAGGTGTATATCAGTATGTAGTGTCTCTACTTTAAAGAGTCCTCTCCTGCTGATGTTCAGGTGTATATCAGTATGTAGTGTCTCTACTTTAAAGAGTCCTCTCCTGCTGATGTCCAGGTGTATATCAGTATGTAGTGTCTCTACTTTAAAGAGTCCTCTCCTGCTGATGTTCAGCTGTATATCAGTATGTAGTGTCTCTACTTTAAAGAGTCCTCTCCTGCTGATGTTCAGGTGTATATCAGTATGTAGTGTCTCTACTTTAAAGAGTCCTCTCCTGCTGATGTTCAGGTGTATATCAGTATGTAGTGTCTCTACATGTCTCCATGCTTTAATGTTCAAAAAGCTCTTTATTTTTCTCATACTGCCTGTGCTGCAGCACCCTCTGTCTGAAACCAGAGCCCAGTCTGCTCTGATTGGTTAGCTGGCCGGCTCCGTTGTGATTGGTCAACCGCTTAGAGATGTCCATTTATATGCACAAAACCTATAGAACACACTTTGCTATAAAGGAAATGTACACCGTCCCCATGATATCAAGCCACCCAGGAATACCTCTCTTAAGTTACGGCCCACGTTAATTATTTCATAACGCGTCTCGTGTTTTCCTCCATGTGATTAACTCGGTGTTAATTGGCTGCCAAGCAGAAAGGACCGTCTCCAACACTTCCTCTTGTAAATGTATGAAAGCAAAACCGAGGTGATTTTGTGAAATAATGAGAAAAACAACACACATTAATCCTCCCACAGGAATGCTTGAGCGTCAGAAAATGCATTTCCCGCAGTCTGGTCTTCATGAACTACATTATGATGGATGTGTCTTTACTTAGTTATGTCAGTGATCACCACACACTCTTGTCATTCGCTCCTGTCACTCCCCATTGACGTTTAGGAGCAAGGTGTTCGCTTATTTCGCTTCCTGATATCAAATCAATGTAAATAGAGCTCGGCTTTCTCTCTGCGCTTCTCCATGGCGCGTATTCCCAAATCGTATCTATAGTAATAGCGTGAGCACACTTTGCACTTTGAGTGGTTTAAAAAAACGGTATTAATTCTCAGAAATGATTTATGTAACAACGACAACATGTTGAGAGTCATATATACAAAATGCTGGCCTTCTAAGCCTCAAACATGGAACTGTAAAGAGATCTGGAAATACAATAGGATGTACGACGCCGCTATGGAAGTTGCTCAGTGTTGCATGAAGCCAAAATGACTCGACTGCAGTTTGATCAAATGACTCGTCCCATCCGAATATCTTCTGAATAAATAGAGCAAGTACACTAGCTTTTAATTTAGAGCCGCCTCCCAGCACTCTGTCTCAGATTCATTTACAGAAACAGAAGAAGAAAATTATGTCATAAATCAGAGACGAGTGGATTTAAGTGGATTTACCTCCAAAAGCAAAATATCCACTGATTTACAGATGTCTCTTTCTGAATGTGAGTCTTTGGGGGAAACGTCCTGAAGTTTTTTTGATGCTTTGCACGAAATGTGGGTTGTGTCTAGAAGCTAACCCAAGGTTGGTGAAATTCTTGCAACAACAAAGTTCGAAAATGTTCCTTGAATGGGTAAGATTAGGAAAAGTTCACACATATGTCTCTGATTCTTCTGGACTTTGCCTCAAATCATGCTACTTCCCGTTAATGTTTTGTATTTGTATTTATGACCAAGACCATGCCCCGCCCCCTATCACGTACAATGTGTTGGAGCGCTAGCCAATAGAAGTGCGAGTGTTACGTCACTTTGACCCGTAGGAAACACAGGGTGAAATTCTTGCAACAACAAAGTTAGAACATTTTCCTTGAATGGGTAAGATTAGGAAAAGTTTACACAGTTTTGCTAATCTATGGTTCTTCTGGGCTTTGAATCAAATCATGCTAGTTCCCGTTGATCATATGTTTTAAGGACCATGCATCAAATTACATTAATATCAAAAAGAGAAGAG
The DNA here is from genome assembly GCA_902827135.1 of Harpagifer antarcticus. NCBI lineage: Eukaryota > Metazoa > Chordata > Actinopteri > Perciformes > Harpagiferidae > Harpagifer > Harpagifer antarcticus. The sequence continues at coordinate 394,380 of CADEHL010001334.1, forward strand.
AGGATTTATGACATGGTAGCTCATTTCCATCAGCAGTCTTTGGGCCGAAACACATCTGAAAATCATCACAACCTAAAAACATTGCTTAGCTAAACAATTTAAGTACCAGCACAATTTCTCAGTCGACTTTATTATTACAGCTCACTTATTGACTTGAGTCATTTCCAGATTTCGAGGGGACAATGTAGAGTAAAACCTGGGGTCATGAATAAAAGGAGTATTATAACTAACATATTACATAGCGTCTTTGAGTTGTGAAAAGCGCTATATAAATAAAATGTATTATTATATTATGATTCCCTGATGAGAAAAACGTATTTAAATTGGAAGTAGAGTCAGCTAAAAGCACACAAAAGGATTTCTGATGATTATATTTCATAGTGATACAGATTACAGCCAGGCTAAAATCCTCACTCCTTTCCCCTCAGTGTTCGAGGTAGTTTGTGTTTCGGTTCCCCGTGATGTAACTTCCCGTGTGACGCCTGTGGAGCACAATGGCAGCCAAAGGCAGCTAGTTGCATCTGTTGCTCTCTTAATCCTCTGTAGCGTCACAGCTGCTGAATCCTCTCGCTCTGAGCAGAGATTTCTCAGAAAGATCTGTGTTTCTGACGTGGTTCTCTGACCCGCGTTGGTCTGTTCCTCTTATTGTTCCTCCTGGTTCAGGTGGTATCACGGGGGCGGACCACCTCGTGTGTTCGCTGTCTTCACCTTGCTGTGGCAGTTTGGCGTCGCTGCTAATCTCTCCTTTAGTGCAGGAAGTAGGTCATGTGGGACAGTCTGCCTCACACACACACACACACACACACACACACACACACACACCACACACACACACACACACACACACACACACACACACACACACACACACACACACACACACACACACACACTGACAGAGCAGGTCAAAACTCCCCGGAGAAGATAACCTAATATGCATATTCATATTGTGCTATAATTGCATTTTAATTCATATCAAGCGTTCTCATTACCTCACCGTGCATCTGCAAGCTGCTGCTCACTTAGGGGTTTGCATAAATAAAGGCTTTTAGATATGTGTGGAGTAAATTGAAGAGCAAGGGGGTTGATTGAAAAAGGACTTACACATTTTTAGATGAATCAGAAAATAGTTATTTGGAAAGTTTTCTGAATATACTGTGTTTAATCAGAATCAGAATACTTCATTTATTCCCAGGGGAAGTTGGATTGCATAACAAGACATTTTAAATAAATAAAATAAATTAAATAAAAAATTAAATAAATTAAATAAATAAAATAATTAATTAATTAATTAAATTAATTAAAACAAAAAAACAAAATTAAGTTAAATTAAATTAAAAAAGTACAATATAATATCAGCATAATAATATAAAAAAATATTAAAAAAATATAATTAAATGTAATAAAATAAAATACTATTAAAGTCAAATAGTATAAAATGCTAATTGTATTATTATTATTGCTCGTGTGTGGTGTAAAACATTAATAATGCCATAGCAGTATGAGTATTGCACAGTTGAATCATTTACCAGCCAACAGGTGTACTCATTATTGCACAATATTATAATAGTCCACCTAAATTCCAGTGTTTTCTTGACGGTGGTGTCAAACTTTTGGAAACAGCGTCCCGTATTTCTTTGGTGAGAGTGCGTGACGACTGAGCCGGCTGTAATCCTATGATCTGCAGGAGTCAGTAAGATGCTGTTGTTCTCATGCCGACACCAACTCACGCATGCTAGCCTGATCTCGGGAGGGAAACCATCACGCCTCGTTTTCACTGGAGCAGATTGTATTCCTTTTGTTGTTTGGCATCGAGGAGGCAGCTGTGTTTAATGCTGAGGAGATTCCACCAGTGGCTCATGGTGGCCCCCTTCAGGATCACATGTATGTTCCTGCTTTCTTTGTTGTTGTTTGTTCATGGGGTTTTTTGGGGGTAAAGATTGAGTTGCATCAGAGGCAGAAGAGACACTACAGGTGAATAGGGTACACATATGTAACTAATAGATATCAATATGAAACTTCCCCGGTTGATTTCTGACATTAAGACAATGGTTTTTTGTATTACAATTTTTCCGAAATGATGTGTTTTTCTATGCAAATTAGGTTATAACTTTTTAAATGTGTGCTAATTTGCATCCCTTTGCAGAACAGGAATGTGAACATTGGATAAAGCTATGTTCTTGTCTCATTCTGTTGACATATTAGAGCCAAAGGTTTTGATGTTCAGATCACCCCTTAACAAATTGATTTTGTGCATGTTTTTAGTAGACAGTGTATACATTAGTGTGTGAAAGCTGGCGTCTGTAAAAAGCTTTAGACTTGGTGTGCAAATGCTACTGAATTGGAGTTGTCTACGTTGGCCGACAGGTGCAAGCGCATTACCACGGGCCAATCATATTCATTCGGAGAACAGTTTCAAAAACAATGCAAATATAAAAACACAAATATGCCGAAACATCATCACCAACTTGACGAAACATGAGCACTGCATTGACGAAACGCTGCAATACAAATCAGATGGATACTATAACATACTAAAACATCTTTATTGTCCAACTTTATAGTCCTGAACGTCACCAAGCGCTCCGGTCCCAACTGTGTGCGTCACTTTTAAGTGTCTCCTGGTTTCCGTTGTGTTTGGAGCTTCTTGCAGCGTTTTGTTTATGCATTGCTTTTAGTGAACGCTGAGCAGCTTCATCAAGTTCTTCATTTGCATGTGTGAACAGGGTAAACATTTTATCTTATCGATTTTTTCAATATTACAAGTTTTCTGAATGTTGAGTTTAAATGTACAAATGAGGATAATGTAAGTCTAACCTTTGGCAAATTTAGGAGGAATCTACAGACACTAAATATCAAAGTTAGTAAATTAAGCACCTAAATGTGAATTTTGGATGTTGTCTAAGTCTAAGGCCCCGTCCACACGGAAACGAAAATGAAAACGAACCGATGTCGGAATCGGCTCAATAAACGTGTTCCTTCACACGAGACTGCTCGACCCGCTGGAGACGCTGTAGTACATATGCCAGGCCTGTAAGTGGCGCTGTACATCCGCCTCAAAATACACCAAAAGCAGCGAAGAAGACCCCCCGAGCATGGTTGCCATGGTTGCCTGGCTGCCCTTCTGTTTATTCTCCGCGGTGGATTTAGCAACATGTAATTCATGTAGTTCTCCGTGTCCACTTGTTGCTGATGGTTGTGGTAGAGGAGCTGTAGATTTTGCACTAACATCTGTAGCATGGTCAGTAGGGTCTAGAGCACGAAAGCAACCCTGTGATCCGTTGTTGTTGTTGGCCTCAGCAATGACGCGGGGGTGAGCAGGAGAGGTGGGGAGAGGTGGGGCTATGGCATCATCGTTATCAGGAAATTATCGTTTAGGGCGTACACACGGAGCCGTTTGGCCCCCCAGAGCGTTCCGTCCGCAGATCTACCCACCTTGGGAGCCGTTATCACAGGGCTATCGGATCGGGCTCCGAATCCACGTTTCCGTGTCGGCCTCGTGTGGACGAACCGTCCGAACGTTAGCGGATACAACACGTTTCGTCTCCGTGTGGAAGGGGCCTAAAACAAGACATGTTATGGATGCAAAATAGCCCACGACAAGGCCTCAGTTTTGGTTGCATTTCTTAAATCCAGATGCTATTTCCTCTTCTGAAAATGTGCTTTAGTACCCGTCGTGCTATTTAGAGAGAACACATCAGTCCCTGGATTTCCATTTGATGAGACAATGTTTTCTGATGTTGGCGCTGGCACTGATGCAAGAAATATCATTCCAGTCAGGAGGGCAGTGCATAAAAATGGAAATGAAAATGACAGAATTAAGTAAATGCTGGCTGCTGTTGCAACAACGATCTGAAGGAGGGGGATAATCACATTTCTATCTGCAGGAGGGTGTTCATACTGAAGTGTTTTTATATCCATTTTTGTCTCCTTCTCATATAATTTCTGTGCAAGACTTCACATTAGCCTCCTGAACTTTCCCATGCATATAATCGCTCTAACCATTTGTGCATGTGCCCCCCCCCCCCCTCTTCAAAGACTCTTTCTAATTGTCTTCGGTGTGAGTCAGAGATAAGAAACATCACCATTCAGTTAATGTAATACGTCTCTCCGGCGTTGTCTGTGGCCTTTTCACCGCTCTACTTCCCTCGCTCTTTGTGTGTCTGATGATCTTGACAGACAGCTCTCTCTCCGGGTGTTTCAGTGTAATTACCTCCTCACTCTCCCCCCCCCCCCCCTGTCTCCCCTGGGATCAGTGTGCAGCCTACAGGGAGAAGAAGATGTCAATAATCCATCCTGCCCCCCCACCCCTGCTGACATGTCATATATATTTCCTAGGATGGTGCATGGATAATGAATCCCTGCCTCACACTGAATCAGCTGGAGAGTTACTGCCAGTCCTGGGGGGGGGGGGGGGGGTAAACATAAGAAGTTAAAACAAGAATATGGAAGTAAAATGTCCAAAATTAATAAGAATAAAATAAAACTATATATAATATTAGAAATTCGCATCATTGAAGAATGCATTATCAACAGGTGGATTTATAATGGGAAAAGATTGTCCCACTCTTGACCTGACAATCAACATCGGCACCTCTGTTGTTTCCCCGACTCAGACTGCAAGGAATCTGGGTGTGATCCTAGATAACAACCTGTCCTTCACTGCAAACATCGCTGCTACAACCCGTTGCTGCAGATACACGCTTTACAACATCAGGAGGATACGTCCCCAGCTGACCCAGAAAGCCACCCAGGTTCTGGTCCAGGCTGTCGTCACCTCACGCCTAGACTACTGCAACTCCCTCCTGGCTGGTCTACCTGCATGTGCCATCCGACCTCTTCAGCTCATCCAGAATGCAGCGGCTCGTCTGGTCTTCAACCTTCCAACATTTTCCCACACCACTCCGCTCCTCCGCTCCCTTCACTGGCTCCCGGTAACTGCTAGAATCCACTTCAAGACAATGGTACTTGCATACCATGTTGCGAATGGATCTGGCCCTTCCTACATCCAGGACATGGTTAAACTGTACACCCCAGCACGTGCACTCCGCTCTGCATCAGCCAAACGACTCGCTGCACCCTCGCTGCGAGGTGGACCCAAGTTCCCATCAGCAAAAACACTTGGGTTTGCTATCCTGGCTCCAAGATGGTGGAATGAGCTCCCCATTGACATCAGGACAGCAGATAGCTTACACACCTTCCGGTGCAGACTGAAAACTCATCTCTTACGACTCCACTTCGAGCGATAGAATTACTAACAAAGCACTTATATACTAACTAAGGACTGGCTTCTCTATAGCCAGCTGAGTAGCACTTGAAATGTTTGGCTCTATGAAACCTGATGTACTTTATGATTCTGTTTTCTTCAAGGTTGTGTCTTCCTGGTCGAATGTACTTATTGTAAGTCGCTTTGGATAAAAGCGTCAGCTAAATGCAATGTAATGTAATGTAATGTATAATGACAGCGAATCAGACGTCTCTATCCGCTCTAAAGGTCCATACACACCAAACTGACACCAAAGAACGGAACGTCGCCTCACGTCTCCTGCGTCTTGGCCCTTTGTCGCACTGGAACACACCGCAAAGACTTCAGCTGACGGCCAAGTTGCACGTACGAACTGCGCATGCGTGAGTGGCAATAACTCTCCTTACCAGCAGGCGGCGGTAGTGTGTATTCGTCTTTCAAAAGAGGCAACAACCGGAAGACAGACTGCGTGATATAAACAAACAACAAATAGCGTGTGCGTTCCATTTACAGCGAGAAGCTCATGGGGCTTTCCCGAACCTGTGTCGAGAGCTGGAGTTAAATGAAATCTCCCTTCTTAATAGTTTGTTTGGGTCCCTCACTTCCGTTTCGCTTCTCATGCACTGATTCGCTAGCTGAACAGCCAATCAGAGTGATTTATTTGGCCGACAGCCTCCCGATTCAACATGTCGAATCGGGAGGCGGAAGGTGTCGGCACGGCCGGAAAGACACGAGCAGTACACCCTTGAAATGTAGCACTTGAAATGTTTGGCTCTATGAAACCTGATGTACTTATATGATTCTGTTTTCTTCAAGTTTCTATCTTCCTGGTCGAACGCACTTATTGTAAGTCGCTTTGGATAAAAGCGTCAGCTAAATGTAATGTAATGTAATGGACACACCAAGACACACCAATCTGAGTAGGGCGACACGACGCTCATCGACGGCCCGACATCTATCGATGCTGAAAATCGGCCTGGTGTGTAAGGACCTTAAAGCCTCAGACCGTTTCCTAATGATCCGGAGGGTCAAACTCCTCCGGAGGAAACGCTGCCTCTGGGAAGTAAAACTCAACATGATCTGAAACGATTAATGAGTCAATTAGTGGATCAACAGAAAACAGGTCTGCAACGATTCAATAATCATTTGGTTTTTTTAGACGTTTTATTGAGCTTCAATTCAGCAAATATTCAGTGTGATGTTTCTTTATTGAGTCGTGGAATTAACACGCATAAGAAGAACATTACATATAAATACTAAATTAAAACAGTCAAATATGTCATGAAACATATAGAATACAATATATTTAAAAAACAACTTTAACAAAATATATTATTATTATAAGGACGCTTTGTGGTGGAAAATTACAAAATAAATGTTTTTCCAAAAATGGTATATTATAATCTGTTTTGAGGAAAATTGCAATAAAAAACCTGAAAAACTTTTAAAATATGAACAAAAACTGAAATATAGAAGAGAAAAAACGATGATAAAAATCCTTTTAAAATCTTTCCAATATGTATGAATTTGAATTGAAGCTGAATGTAAGGAAATTAAATGAAAATATGAACAAATACTATAAATGGTAATGTGCAAAATATGATTGATAAGCAGAATATGCAATGTACAGAAACAAAGGTTTACTGAGTGCATTTTAATGGAACATTTTAGTGTGTGTGTGTGTGTGTGTGTGTGTGTGTGTGTGTGTGTGTGTGTGTGTGTGTGTGTGTGTGTGTGTGTGTGTACCTAAATCTAAATCCATGGAGCTTTTTCCACCTTTGTTTTTAGAGAAGAGGTCGGTCTGATGGAGCTTCTGCTCTCTAATGTCTGTGTGTCTACATGTGTGTGTGTTCAGTGTGTGTGTGTGTGTGTGTGTGTGTGTGTGTGTGTGTGTGTGTGTGTGTGTGTGTACCTACATCTAAATCCATGGAGCTTTTTCCACCTTTGTTTTTAGAGAAGAGGTCGGTCTGATGGAGCTTCTGCTCTCTAATGTCTGTGTGTCTACATGTGTGTGTGTGTGTGTGTGTGTGTGTGTCTGTGTCTGGGGGGGGGCAGCTCCCAGCACGGCGGTGCATTAATCACGGGTTTTATGGGGGATCTGGGTGTGAGTCCCTCCTCCTGCAGAAGGACGGCGATTCGTCCTCAGTTTGGGCTCATGTGAGATTTTGTCTCGGGAAAGGAATTATTGTCTCAAGGTCGAAACGGACGGCTCGCAGTTCAATCTGCAAATTAGAATGAGAATATAACACAATGTGAACACAGACACACACTGGTGATTGAGGTTAAAGATTGTATTGCTGTGCGAAATTATAAAAGACAGCCAAGCGTGCCTGAAGACTGAGAGTCTCACAGCTCTTCTGAAGGACATCAAACAGAAAGGGGCCATATCTGTACTCTCAGAGGGCTGATGTTGACTTCTGTGTGTAATGTTGCGACCATTGGATATAGAGAGCACAAGATGGACATTATTACCTCTTCTGTGGAAAATTACTTTTCAAATGAATAAGCAATCTGTCCAATCCTAATGATTCAGAGTCCCCTAAATCTGCCAAATCGACCCGAAATGAATCAAAATCAGCCCGTCGAGAGTACAGAGATGGCCACGTCCTGGTTAGAACTACCATCCTGTGAGGGTACTCAAACTTTTTTATTAAAGGTTGTGAATTGTATACAAGGTCACTGGTCCGGATCAAAACAGGGACTTTACTGGCATTGATCATTTCAGTTTAACGAAACTGAAATTAAGAAGCAGTTTCTTACGGTGCCCCTTGAGGGGGTTTCCCGACGTGTCGTTGCAGTAAATTAAGGGGTGTTTCATGTGGTCGTTGCTGTGGACCTTCTTAATCTACCTTCTTTGGGGGCCCCCTTCTGATCCAAGCACTTGCCTTCCTTGCCTGTCGGCGCAAACCCTGGCTCTGTTATCTCTCTTAAGGAATGGGAGGCTCCAGCTATCTTGATAAACCAGTTCAACTCTCGGTCACAAAATGGTTTACGGCTGTGGGAACGCTGGCTTTCTAAGCTCCACAGATGTTTACGCCTCCCCCAATATGCTCATTAACTCTCTGTAAACTAGTTAAAAGTTCTATCGAGAGATAGGCTGATCAGAATTGACATGACAACCCACCCGTGCAGTCAGAACCTTTTGCTGCTGTGACTTGTGATATGAATTCTCTGGCCGTTGACTTGTAATAAACTACCAGTGTTTGACATCAAAGCTCCAACTCTCCTCGTGTCTCCTGACTCTCCATTGCTGCAGAAGTTTCCCTTACACATATGGTACTTAATGCTTATTAACACAACTTGTGCAAATTGCAATTTAGCATCTGGCAGTTTCTATGTGCTTGGGAACCATACTATACATTTCTATCATAACACTTGGGCTACTCAACATCTCTGTGCTCACAATAAGACTATGTGCTGCAACTAGACTATAACACAAGCTCTGACAGATAAAAACAATCAGATTTGACTTAATGAGTGAAATAAAAATGTGATATATTTCACACTACGTGCCCGCACACGCATTTGAAGTCTAGTAAATGTGGTTCAGAAACACAGCAAACATTAAGACTGCGTGATTCTGTGATGATGCTTGCTCCGCTGTGGTTTGGACCCAAGGTCAGGTGACCCTCCTGCTGACGGAGCATTGATCTCCGTCTGTCTGACGCTGACGGAAAGACGTTAGGACGCCTCATTAATGTTTCATTCTGCTCTCATTGATCGCTCATAATAAAGAGACGCTGCTAAACGCTCTCTGCAGACCTGAGGAAACGTTCAGGTCGACCCGCAGCTCACTTTTTACACCAGGAGCCCAACGCTGTAATTACAGAGGTCTCTTCATTAATGTTATGATTCATTATTAATTATGAGGTGATTTACGACCGTTGGTGTAGTACTGTGTTTGAGTACTATTACTTTCTGCAATTTTCTCCTCTATTCCACTACATCTCAGCGGTAAAGACTGAACATTTCACTTATGTTCATTCAATAATTCAAATGTATTTCCTAAAAATGATGTGTTAGAGCCATTTGAAGTAAATAATTAAAGGAAAAATCAATATAATAATAATAACATTACTAAAAAATAAATAAATACTAATTATTATTATTATTATTATTATGTAATAGTGACATCAGTAACACTCCTGCTTCTAGCGGCTAGCGCTCTAACACATTGTACGTGATAGGCTAAGGGGGGCGGGACATCTCTAAGCGGTTGACCAATCACAACAGAGCCGGCCAGCTAACCAATCAGAGCAGACTGGGCTCTGGTTTCAGACAGAGGGTGAAAAGAGGTGCTGCAGCACAGGCAGTATGAGAAAAATAAAGAGCTTTTTGAACATTAAAGCATGGAGACATGTAGAGACACTACATACTGATATACACCTGAACATCAGCAGGAGAGGACTCTTTAAAGTAGAGACACTACATACTGATATACACCTGAACATCAGCAGGAGAGGACTCTTTAAAGTAGAGACACTACATACTGATATACACCTGAACATCAGCAGGAGAGGACTCTTTAAAGTAGAGACACTACATGCTGATATACACCTGAACATCAGCAGGAGAGGAATCTTTAAAGTAGAGACACTACATACTGATATACACCTGAACATCAGCAGGAGAGGAATCTTTAAAGTAGAGACACTACATACTGATATACACCTGAACATCAGCAGGAGAGGACTCTTTAAAGTATAGACACTACACACTGATATACACCTGAGCATCAGCAGGAGAGGACTCTTTAAAGTAGAGACACTACACACTGATATACACCTGAGCATCAGCAGGAGAGGACTCTTTAAAGTAGAGACACTACATACTGATATACACCTGAACATCAGCAAGAGAGGACTCTTTAAAGTAGAGACACTACATACTGATATACACCTGAACATCAACAGGAGAGGACTCTTTAAAGTAGAGACACTACATACTGATATACACCTGAACATCAGCAGGAGAGGACTCTTTAAAGTAGAGACACTACATACTGATATACACCTGAACATCAGCAGGAGAGGACTCTTTAAAGTAGAGACACTACAGACTGATATACACCTGAACATCAGCAGGAGAGGACTCTTTAAAGTAGAGACACTACATACTGATATACACCTGAACATCAGCAGGAGAGGACTCTTTAAAGTAGAGACACTACATACTGATATACACCTGAACATCAGCAGGAGAGGACTCTTTAAAGTAGAGACACTACATACTGATATACACCTGAACATCAGCAGGAGAGGACTCTTTAAAGTAGAGACACTACATACTGATATACACCTGAACATCAGCAGGAGAGGACTCTTTAAAGTAGAGACACTACATACTGATATACACCTGAACATCAGCAGGAGAGGACTCTTTAAAGTAGAGACACTACAGACTGATATACACCTGAACATCAGCAGGAGAGGACTCTTTAAAGTAGAGACACTACATACTGATATACACCTGAACATCAGCAGGAGAGGACTCTTTAAAGTAGAGACACTACATACTGATATACACCTGAACATCAGCAGGAGAGGACTCTTTAAAGTAGAGACACTACAGACTGATATACACCTGAACATCAGCAGGAGAGGACTCTTTAAAGTAGAGACACTACATACTGATATACACCTGAACATCAGCAGGAGAGGACTCTTTAAAGTAGAGACACTACACACTGATATACACCTGAACATCAGCAGGAGAGGACTCTTTAAAGTAGAGACACTACATACTGATATACACCTGAACATCAGCAGGAGAGGACTCTTTAAAGTAGAGACACTACATACTGATATACACCTGAACATCAGCAGGAGAGGACTCTTTAAAGTAGAGACACTACATACTGATATACACCTGAACATCAGCATTATACGTCCTCTTTGTTTATAAAATATCTGAATAATTTCTCCTCTACTGCTTGAAAATGAACCAGAAATGATTCAGGAGGTTGTCACCTCTCATTGAATTATATTTTTTAAACAATTTATCAAATTGTGATGCTTGGACTATTTACAGTTTGCTGAGTTGTCGCTTTATTTAAACACTTAACTAAGATTCATGCCCCCCCCGATGAGAGGATGTGATTAAGTGTCATCTCCGTTAGAGCTGGCAGTATTTCTCTCTCTCTCTGACCTGATGTATGAAGATATATATTTCCTCTGGTCTCATATTCTCTATATGTCCTCTCCCAGGCACCACCAGACAGCCCAGAGACGGGGAGGTCTCCGGCGTAGATTACAACTTCGTGTCCATCCAGGAGTTCTTCTCTCTGGAGGAGTCGGGAGCGCTGCTGGAGAGCGGGAAGTTCAAAGGTGAGGCGCCTCGACAGCTCAATCAAAAACACCTACTGTAAAGATACAGATAAAGAACTACTTTATTGATCCACATTTGGGATTGTGTTGCGTTGCAGCAGCATAAAAAGACATGGCATTGTACATTAGAGAAGTTAAAAGACAAGAAGTAAACAATCCAAAATGTAAACATCTGAAATAGAAATAAAATAGCATTAAAAAACAAGTTAACAAAATATAATGCAGGATATTATTAAGTGTGTAAGGAATGTGAAAGAATATGAAATGGAATTAAAATGTACAGTGAGTTAAAGTTATCCAAGAGAAGCTATGGATATAACTTAGAATAGAAAGCCTTTATTGTCATCATACTAACATACACAATGAGAGGTTGGGGTGAAACCTTGCGCAAACGAAAACACATAAACAATCATACGAAGGGTAATAAATACTTAAGTCGTAGAGATCTATAAAGTGCATTCAAAAGGTTTTAGGACTGTTGGTTTAGCAGCCTGGGGTTAGTGATTGTAGCTTGTCCGTTTCACGTCAAATAAATTAACGCAAAGTTAATTATGAAACCTAGTTTGACGATAAGTAGGATAAAGGGCAAATCTCTGCAATAAGTTAAAAGTATAATCTTGGACTCTAGTCTATCATGTGACAATGATATAAAATAAGAACATGTGATCAAATGTCCTAGTTTGTTTTAGATGTACAGTATATTATCAGTATTATTTTGTGAGTGTGATCATTTTTACTGATTGATTTGAATTAGGATGTTTTGTAAGATACTGAAGAAGGAATTACTTTTTAACAGAAGTATTGCATTATCTCAGACCAATTTAAAGTCCACCTGTCATGCTATTTTTAGGCATATATTATGGGTCTCAGATATATACGAATATATAAAAACATGTCTATGATGTGTTTTGCTCAAAATACACACAGATCATGCATTTTAGAAATCCCTCATACACCTCTATTCCAGCTGTTAGAGAAACGCTGATTCTGGGTCCTTAGCTGGAAAAACACGTGGGTTTGCTATCCTGGCTCCAAAATGGTGGAATGAGCTCCCCATTGACATCAGGACAGCAGAAAGCCTGCACATCTTCCGGCGCAGACTGAAAACTCATCTCTTTCGACTCCACTTCCAGCAATAGAACTATTAACAAAGCACTTATATACTAATAAAGGACTGGCTTATCTATAGCCAGCTGAGTGGCACTTGAAATGTTTTGGCTCTATGAAACCTGATGTACTTTATGATTCTGTTTTCTTCAAGTTTGTCTCTTGTTGGTCGAATGTACTTATTGTAAGTCGCTTTGGATAAAAGCGTCAGCTAAATGTAATGTAATGTAATGTAAAAAAAAAGGAGGCGGAGCTAATGCCTGATCAGAATTCTACCGGATATAAAGCTAAATTCTGCTGTGATAAAACGCCATCCTGTTCCAAACCACATCAAGGATTATTTCTGAAACAGTATGGAGCTCAAATGCTTTTTCTCTTGCAGGTTTATCACAAGGTGAGTTCTTTTTTTATTTCCTGCTTTTTAAACACATGTGCTCTCCAGTACAGGTTAGCTCTGAGTGTTAGCGAGGCTTGCTAATGTAAACAAAGACGAGATTACGTCCAAAACACATCAAGCATTGTTTCTGATAGCAACTTTCTGTGGGTCCACCATCCGAAACTACGTCATATCGGCAGCAAATCTGTATCCGCTCGTTGTACCCGTATTTAAAAGATTTGGGTACGGAGGAAAAGAGAGAGGGTTTTATGTTCTGACGCTGCGTGAGTTCCCCGACGCACCGGGGACACATGTTTATGTATAAAAGACATCAAAAAGTGCATTTTGCACGATAGGTCCCCTTTAAAGAAAAAGGCTCAAGTCTTTTCAGTGCATGCCAGTGACTTAAATTGCTCTTCATCTACGTTTGATGATATGCACAGAAAGTGGTTATTTTTATGTTGTTGTTTGATTCTAAGATCTGTTATTCTCACTACTAGTGTCTTTTAAACTGCTTAATTTTAAAATAACTTTTAATCTATTTTTTTATTTAATCAAGCATTTATTATGTAAGGCACATTGAGCTGCCTTTATGTAAAATAAATCAATATAAAAGATAGACTTGCCTTGCCAAAATTAAATTCTAATGTAATTTGAACCAACAATGAACCATAAAGTTTAGGCTGCAGGTTTAAATCAATATAAAAACGGTGACTGGTGGCTACTTCCTGTCCAGGTGCAGATGCTCCATAGACTTTAGTTTCATTTGACCCGCGCCAGGCCAGCTGTTGTAAATAATCCCATGTATTGGCAGGTTTGTGTTGTGATGAGGCTAACAGAGTTAATATCAGTCAGTCGCTTCTCTCTCTGCATATTAATGCTCTCAGGTGCCCCCCCCCCTGTAAGGGTCAGAGTGCTGCCTCTGATTAAGAGCCTCCATATATTAGCATCCATCATTGCTCAGAGTTTATGGCAGCCATGAATGTCATCCTCACTTCAGGATCAGCAGTGCATGGGGGGGGTTACAGCAGTGCATTGTGGGGTTTCAGCAGTAAATGGTGGCGGCTGCTGACCTTGTTGAGGAGTTCAGTAATCTAATGCTTCCTCTCTGAAACAGATGCATGTTGGAGGTAATGTCATTTCGTCTTCAGCAGCAGATGGCTGTCACTGGGAATATAGAATATATAGAGAGAGTAAATACAGTGGATTATCTCTGGGGAGACATGATGCACGTATACAGAAATACATGGGTTAGAAAAGTACAACAGGGAGAAATACAATTAAAATATGTATAAGGGAAACAAATAAAAAACTACGAAAAGCTGTCAAAATATTTAGAATAAAAACCTATTCAATTGAAAGCTGTGTGGAATTAAACTACAATAAATCAATGAAAAATTCTTAACAAAAAGGGTTATAATGCACAATAAATACTTGTACTTTTGGTACTTTGAGTTTATTTTGAAGCCAATCCTTTGATGTACTGAGTAGTAATGTTTTGAGTGCAGGCCTTTTAGCTGAACAGAGTAAAGTAAACTGCCATATACATGTACACACAGATATCTAACTACATGTACACACAGATATCTAACGCATCACAAGCCTAATTGCAAAGTCTTAAGATTATTTTTTGATTTTTAATATTGGCAAACCGAAGGACTTCTTCCATCACTGATCATTTAATCAATAGAAACATGTAATAATAGTGCGGAGTGCAAAGGGCGCTGAAAGACAGACATCATGATTAATGCAACGACCACTTCCTGTAAAACCATTAAGACGTAATTTATCTGCAAGGACAACGATATCAGTTTTGTCCCTCGAGTTATTAGATTAGAAACATGTTAGTTTTAATCTCTTATTATGCCCTTTCATAATAAATGCCAACATTTATTATTTAAGGCACCTTGAGCTTCCTTAATAAATCAATCTAAAAATAAACTCGCCTTGTCAGAATGTATTTCTAATCTGCTTTGAAAAAAACATGATCTGTTTGAGTTGAGGCTGCAGGTTTAGCAAAAGAAAATATCATCATTATAAACACGGTGACTTGTGTCATTTCTCAAGTCGTCTGTCCCCGTGTCCTCCTCTGTCTCAGGGAATTACTACGGCACCCCCCGCCCCGTGCACATCAGCGCAGAGAGCCCCCCCATCACCTACCTGGAGCACCGAAACCTGCTCAGGAACTTCAGAACGAGGAGCAAGTCCCTCAGCAACCTGGAGAAAAGTGCAGAGGACGCGGAGAACAGCGAGGACGACTCGGGACTCTCAGGTCAGTGGAACCAAAATATTACAAAAACAAAATGGATTAATATTTATAATACTATTCACCATTTAGTATTTGTTTGAATTTTTCCCAATTTGGCTACGAAATCAGTGTCTTGGTGGCGGTAGAATAAACTTCTACAGACTTTTAGATAATAAAAAAAACACACATCACGAATGTTTAAAATATTAGCGTTTGAGCCAGTGCGACTCCTGAATCAGAATCTGAAACAGAATGATTGTATTCTGGACGAAATTTCCTTTTAAAGGGGACCTATCATGCAAAATGCACTTTTTGATGTCTAAATAAACGTGTGTCCCCGGTGTGTCGGGGAACTCACGCAGCGTCAGAAAATAAAACCCTCTCTCTTTTCCTCCGTACCCAAATCTCTAAAAACGGGGAACAACGGAGCTGATCCAGATTTGCGTCCGATATGACGTAATATCTGAAATGTGGACCCACGGCCCAATCAGAAAGTTGCTATCAGAAACAATGCCCGACTGTTTTGGACGTAATATGGTCGGTGTTTACATTAGCATCGCTAACACTCAGAGCTAACCTGTACTGGAGAGCATGTGTGTGAAGAAGCAGGAAGTAAAAAGGAACTCACCTTGTGGTATAACCGGCAAGAGAGAAAGCCTTTGAGCTCCAGACTGTTTCAGAGAGAATCCTTGATAATCCATGATATGGCGTTTCATCACGGCAGCATTTAGTTTAGACCAGGGGTCGGCAAACCCTGGCACCGTAACCAGTGGCACGCTAGGAATAAGTGGAATAAGTGTGCAAAAATATTGAAATTGTATTTTCGGATCCTGAACGAGACCGCCGCCAGAGCGCGTCTCCCCGTTACCCGCAGCAGGAAGCCATGCACGCAGCGCAGCCCCGCTCTCTTTAACTCCAGGTGACTTTCTGCTGCTTTCCTCCGTGGTGCTGATCGTTTCACCACAGAGGAAAGCACTTCACTAATTGCAGTACCCATAAGGAGCTGTACAAATGCCGCAGTTTTTGCGTGGCTGTGTATTTAGTTGAAAGCCCAGTGGCGATCTGCTCATCTCTCATGGAAATAATATGCTACAAAGGGGCGGACTGGCCATCTGTGTGTTGAACTTTCTTGTCGGCTCCCAGACCGTAGTCGAGGAGGGCAGAAGCAACAAGCTTCAGGTTCAATAACCCACTTTAGCTTCAATGACTGGAGAGAGGCGAGCTCTTCTTGGGAGGCCGTTGCATTTATTTAGCTGTTCTTCTGTTTCACAAAATACAGACCTCTGTTTTTCTGCTTCCTCGTTTCACTTCCAGAAACATACACACGTTCTCTCCATAGTAGGTTCTCTCAGGTTCTCTCACTGTCGCTCTACCATCCACAAACACCTATACACAAGCCACACCCCTCTCTCTCTCTCTCTCTCTCTCTCTTAAAGGGACAGCGATCTCATCTCACTCTGCGTGACCCTAATATCATAACATGTGTTCTGGAGAATCACAGAACGGACGATCGTCCTTATTATTATGCCGTTTAAACCAATTATTTAAATGTGTTTGTTAAATTCGGCATCATGTAAGTTGCGCTGACAGGTCCACACACTGCTTCCCCGCAGCGAGGCTCCCCCGCCCTCCTGCTGATAGTTGACGAGCGTCAAGCTTCTCAACCCCCCCCCCCCCCCCTTGATAATTCTCGATCGTTGGCACGCTGATAACAATTTTCTTTTTAAATGGCACTTCATATCAAAAAGGTTGCCGACCCCTGGTTTAGACAGTAGCTGCCGGGTCCCGCATGACCTCAGACCCCTCCCTTTTTATTTTGTTAAGCTTTATCCCTAAATCAGCACTTTTGAAACAGGAAGTGAAATAGAGGGATATGAGGCATGGCTAGAATGGGTGATCTGTTTGGTATTTTGAGCAAAACACTTCATAGACATGTTTTTTATCTATTTTTAAATATCTGAGACCCATGCTATTGCCTAAAAATAGATAGGTGACCTTTAATAATAAAACTAAACAAAAAATATAAAATAAAACAAAAACTAGAACTAAAATATGTATATAAATATAAGTAGTCAAAGTAGAAATAGAAGCAAAAGTTCAAGTAAAAATGTGCAATAAAAGGGTAAAATAAGATAAAAATAGAATAGAATTATTTGTAAATTAAAGATCACATACATTGGAAAAAACATTCATATAAACATGAGATGATTTAGTGTTGACTGTGCTTTAAAAAAATATAAAAAATCACATTAATGCATAAATCATGTGTGAAATACTTTCCTAGGCCCATTACTTTGACCCGATGTATCAGTTTGTTGGGGAAATACTCTCCTAGGCCCAACTTTGACCCAGTCTATCAGTTTGTTGGGGAAATACTTTCCTAGGCCCATTACTTTGACCCAGTGTATCAGTTTGTTGGGGAAATACTTTCCCAGGCCCAACTTTGACCCGGTGTATCAGTTTGTTGGGGAAATACTCTCCTACGCCCAACTTTGACCCAGTCTATCAGTTTGTTGGAGAAATACTTTCCTAGGCCCATTACTTTGACTCGGTATATCAGTTTGTTGGGGAAATACTTTCCTAGGCCCATTACTTTGACCCGATGTATCAGTTTGTAGGGGAATTACTTTCCTAGGCCCATTACTTTGACCCGATGTATCAGCTTGTTGGGGAAATACTTTCCTAGGCCCATTACTTTGACCCAGTGTATCAGTTTGTTGGGGAAATACTTTCCCAGGCCCAACTTTGACCCGGTGTATCAGTTTGTTGGGGAAATACTTTCCTAGGCCCATTACTTTGACTCGGTCTATCAGTTTGTTGGGGAAATACTAACCTAGGCCCAACTTTGACCCAGTGTATCAGTTTGTTGGGGAAATACTCTCCTACGCCCAACTTTGACCCAGTCTATCAGTTTGTTGGAGAAATACTTTCCTAGGCCCATTACTTTGACTCGGTGTATCAGTTTGTTGGAGAAATACTTTCCTAGGCCCATTACTTTCACCCGGTATATCAGTTTGTTGGGGAAATACTTTCCTAGGCCCATTACTTTGACCCGGTGTATCAGTTTGTAGGGGAATTACTTTCCTAGGTCCATTACTTTGACCCGATGTATCAGTTTGTTGGGGAAATACTTTCCTAGGCCCATTACTTTGACCCGGTGTATCAGTTTGTTGGGGAAATACTTTCCTAGGCCCATTACTTTGACCCGATGTATCAGTTTGTTGGGGAAATACTTTCCTAGGCCCATTACTTTGACCCGATGTATCAGCTTGTTGGAGAAATACTTTCCTAGGCCCATTACTTTGACCCAGTGTATCAGTTTGTTGGGGAAATACTTTCCTAGGCCCATTACTTTGACCCGGTGTATCAGTTTGTTGGGGAAATCCTTTCCTAGGCCCATTACTTTGACCCGGTGTATCAGTTTGTTGGTGAAATACTTTCCTAGGCCCAACTTTGACCAGGTGTATCAGTTTGTTGGGGAAATACTTTTCTAGGCCCATTATTTTGACCCGGTGTATCAGTTTGTTGGTGAAATACTTTCCTAGGCCCATTACTTTGACCAAGTGTATCAGTTTGTTGGGGAAATACTTTCCTACGCCCAACTTTGACCCGGTGTATCAGTTTGTTGGTGAAATACTTTCCTAGGCCCATTATTTTGACCAGGTGTATCAGTTTGTTGGGGAAATACTTTCCTAGGCCCAACTTTGACCCGGTGTATCAGTTTGTTGGGGAAATACTTTTCTAGGCCCATTATTTTGACCAGGTGTATCAGTTTGTTGGGGAAATACTTTCCTAGGCCCAACTTTGACCCGGTGTATCAGTTTGTTGGGGAAATACTTTTCTAGGCCCATTATTTTGACCAGGTGTATCAGTTTGTTGGGGAAATACTTTCCTAGGCCCAACTTTGACCCGGTGTATCAGTTTGTACTGCCCTCGCTGAGCACAGACCTGTGACAAGGCGGGTTCTGTGTGACCAGTTCCTGCCTGTTGGCATCAGCTGATAGAGGTGTTATTATAGTGCTCTATATTGTTATGCACAATGTTGATTATTCTCTCAGAACCAGCTAAATACATGGGTTTGGGGTAGAGATCTTCAGAACATGTCTTGTGAATTCTCCGGCCGAATCTCCAAATAAACCATCAGTGTTTGCCCTCAAAGTTCCAGCTCTCCTCATGTCTCTCTGAGTCTCCATTGCTTCAGAGGTTTCCATCACAACATATATACATTTACCTTTTAATGGTACTTTCTTAAGTAAAGGGTCTGAGGCTTCCTCTGGTAGAAGAAGCCCTGCAGCGCTCCATCTGCAGCTCAGTCTCTGATCCTCACATTAATCAATCATCTGCAGGTTAGTATGCTCTAACTCTCTGCGGGGCGGGGGGGGGCATCGATCGCTGGATCTCCTCCAAAGGAAGGTCGGGGGGGGGGGGGGGGGGGGGGGGGGGGGTCATGTGACAAGGACAGAGGAAGAGGAAGCATTCAGATCCTTTACTGAAGTAACAATACCAAAAATACTCCATTACACGTACAAGTCCTATATTCCAAATCTCACTTTAGATATCATATAATTAGCTAAATGTACTTTTGAGTATCAGACATTATATCACAAGCTATTCAATAAATGTAGTGGAGTAGAAATACATTATTCACCTTTTATATGCAGTAGATTAGAAGTTGTTCTTTGTTTATGTTGTTTTCAACATATGTTGGAAAAGTGTGCAGGAACAATAGCACTAAAATGAATTTAATGGAGACAAATAACCTTATTAATTAAACGGCAATGCATGACAACCTCAAAACAGCCTTTTCCAAACCACTTAATCTCAATGTGTGCTGATAAAATCATGAAGGCGGTGTTTGAGAGTCTCACAAGTTCACAGGAGCCGAACAGAAGGCGAGTAGGAGATTAGGAGGTGAGGAAGGGAGGGAGGGAGGGAGGGTGTGGACAGGGCTGAGAGGAAAGGTGGAGGCAGAGTGGTGCAGCAGACATGATGGAGGTGGGCTCAGATCCAGAGTCAGAGCCACAGGCAGCGTGGATCACACTGAGTTCTGCTGAGTCATGCTCTGAGGTGTGGGTGGTTCCCCTGGTTACGTCAGATCAGAAAGGACAGATACAAGGACAGAGAGGAGACAGCATGCATGTCTCTCTGTTCTGCTGGTGGTATACTGCATGCATGGTGACACACTCACACACTCCGCCTCCTCAGAGAAATGCTGACCTCAGGGTTTTTTGCCTGACATCAGATTGCACAGCATCAGGTCGTTAACACAGGTTCAGCAGGAACTTGTTCACCTCCTGCATCTGCTAAGTGACTTAAAGTGAGAGAAATTGACACGAAGAACCAAGATTATAGACAATGCTGGCTTTAAAACAAATCTGATTTAAAGATCTAACTGTTTTCCAAGGTCACGTACAATGTGTTGGAGCGCTAGCCGATAGAAGCGCGAGTGTTACCCAATGATGTCACTATGTTCCAGAAGTAAACAATGAGTCAAATTGAGACGGTGAGACATACATAAAGATTACACACTAATCTGAAACTAAATGAAATATCCAAATGTGAGATAAAAGCTAAATGAAACGTAATGACACAAGAGCCAAGATTTTAGACAATGTTGTCTTTTTCAAATCTGATTTAAAGATCTAATTTTCCAGGGTCACGTACAATGTGTTGGAGAGCTAGCCAATAGTGTTCCACAAAGATGTCACTATGTTCCAGAAGTAAACAAAGGAGTCTAATGTAGACCGGTGTGTGTGTGAGAGAAACGCCTTCTGGAGGGAACGCATGGATTTGAGCCTTTGCAGACCATTTACATGCACACAAAAACATCACTGTTAATTTGTAGATGTGTAATGCTTGTGGTTGTCTCTGATATTGCAGGAGGCTCTGCAGGGCTCAGCAGCAGCGTCCCCCCCCCACACCGCCCCGTCGGCCGGCCCCGGGCCTCCAGCAGCGGGGGGGAGAGTCGAGGGTTTGAGAGCGGGATGATCGGCCGGCGGCTCAGAGGAGTGACCCCCGACCTCTGGGAGCAGGCCTTCAGCGACCCCGGGGACTCGTACTACTCAGAGTGAGGGTCTGCACACGGCCCGCAAATTCCAGATTCAAGGCTTTTATTGTCATGTGTACATAGCTTCAGTGTAGTTATGACAATGGAAATCTGAGGTCACAGGCTCCTCCAACAGTGCAACACAATAACACAGATAATAGTGAATACAATAAAATAGAATGTAGTGCAGAATAGTCTATGGGATGAAACGGGTGGTGGTTTTAGTCCTAAATATATCAGAATAAAACTTGTTGATCAGAGAGCTTTAAAGGGTGTTTTACTCAGATTGATTGTATTACCTTTGCACAGAGACAGACTAAGCTTACTGTCTCTTTAGAATTACCAGACTAAGCAAAGGTAGGACCAAGTTATTGTTTCTCAAGTCACAAGATGTTCTCAAGTCTTTGCAGTGAAGTTCTGAGTCTCAGGTACATCCTATTTCCATTTAGAGTTCAAAACCGGTCACAATGCGTCTCCGTCTAGATTTTTCGGCCTGCACTTGTATTTTTGTATGGAATCAAAATCATCCTTATTCAAATAAAAGGTTACATTCAGTGTGTTGAATGATAGTTCGTTATGGTTGTTTCCTGCAACCCGATGTGATGCGGATCTAGTGTCGTCAACTGATTCAGGAAATAAATTGATTAGTGGCAGTCCTTTAAAAACATTTCATCTCTCGGCTTGGGGAAAGGCATTGAGTGTTTTCAAATCAAAATGCTAAGGTCCAAGTAAAGTCAAGCACGAGTCATTGGTGTTAGATTCCAAGTTTGAAATCGTTTTTTTTCTAAAATCATCAAATTTGTGACTAAATTCTGACTTGAATGTCATGTGACTCAAGTTGACACCTCTGGACGAATATGACACATGGGATCGATCGTGGCATAAAAGAGAATATGTATATTTCCAAAAATAATAATGTCTATACGGCAAAGCTGCTATTTCCCCGTCTATCTACACACATCTCTGTTCTGACTGTATTATGTTCACATGCTGCCACTTTATATCCAGAACTCTTATGTTTCTGAAGAGCAAATCTTTTCTTCTGCTTTGTCTAGTCGTCACACAAAGAGGACCAACTGGCAGAGCCCTCGAGCCCCGAGCAGGGAGAGCGTCTACCAGAACGAATGTGAGCCTCGTCTTTTATTCCTTTTCTTCGGATGAAATCATTGCAACACTGGTGACACATGTATCTGTCTGAATGAAGCCCCATGTTTGTGAAGAGCGGAAGTAACAGACAGAGGCAGCTTGTTGCAGTCGAATGAGCTTTTTTATCTGAATGGAGCGAGTGATTAAGGCCTAAAGCTCTGCTGGCTCTCTGCCAGGCGCTCTGCTGCCTCCGTCATGTGACTACATTTCATAATTTGGTGGTCACATGACGCGCTGTTAAAAGAACAAGGACGTCATCTAGTTTTGATGTTTGTCTGACAGGCTGATTGTACACCCATCTGTTCCAGTGCTGTCCCAGTACAGTGCAGTACATGTGTCTCACCAGCAGAGGGCGGTAGAGTCTCCGTTATGGACACAATGACCTGCATGTAGAATATAGTATATAACTATAATCTCAGGATTAATAGATAAAAACAGAAGGATAACAAATGTATTTTCTCTTCACACACATGTTTTTTAATGCACAAAAAAAGGGTTAATACTGGGAATTGGGTTTTATGATATCTGCTTTATTTCGGAATAAAATAAAATAAAAATAATTATATAAATGTATTAGGCTAAATTACAAATTTACAAGAAAATGTACAAATAAAATAATAATATAAACATTAGACACTTAATTAAACATGTGTAAGAAGTGAAAATAAAAATGTGCACATTGTAAAATATATAATATTGAATTAATAGAAACTTATATTCATTTTTGATGAAAAAATACAGTTAAATAAAATGAGTTGTGGATTTATGTGCAACCACAGGCAATTGTTTAAATGTATGCAACCTGAAATTGCTGCTCCACTTTACAAACATTCCCCGCTAAAAACAATATGAAATAAAATCCTTTTCACTAGGTTTTCTTTTTATGCAAAGTTAAGGTAGACAGTGTACAAAGAATACCCAGAATGCAGTGCTTTGGGAAGTCTAATGGATATGCATCTGATTTTGTATGACGTAATGGATCCTGCTTTTAATGCACTGTACACTTTGGTGTGTGTGTGTGTGTGTGTGTGTGTGTGTGTGTGTGTGTGTGTGTGTGTGTGTGTGTGTGTGAACTTTTCTATTTATAAGTATATTTTGTTAAAAGCCATCTGGTGATTGGTTTGCAATGATCTGAATCTCTAAACCTTCTTCGTCATGAGAAGTACTTTTACTTTCTATACTCAAAGTATATTTGCTGTTAATACTTATTTCGCTCACATAGCATTCTAAATTAAGATTTTTTTTGTGTATAAGTATTTTTAGACAACAATATTTCTACTTGTCCTTAAGTAAAAGGTCTGTGTACTTCTTCCTCCACTGGTTCAGGTGCATACCATGATATGGAGATTAAATACATGTTAGTAATCTTAATTATTAGTACTAGTACGCGACATATCTGTATGCTGGTCGCTGAAATCCTGCAGAACGTGAAATGAGAAACATTAATCAGCCGTGTGTTTGAACGTCTCTCTACTTCCTGTCTGAGGTATTAAACCTCTCTGATCTCAGTAAGTGTGTATCTCAGTCCGCACCTAATCCTGAGAGCCGAACATCATAACACACACACATACGGTACACACACACACACACACACACACACACACACACACACACACACACACACACACACACACACACACACACACACACACACACACACACACACACACATGAACATTTGAGTCTTTAAAACACACAGGACTCTTCCTCTCTTTCTCTGATTTCACTCTGGTGATCTGCTTGCTGCCTTAAAGTCTGTTACCACTTTTCCCTGGAAGTGATCCTCTCACCCTCTCTGTGTTTCTTTTATCTCCGGTGATCCCCAGGGTTCACGGACCAGCCCCTGGAGCTGCGAGGCTTCCCGGTTCACGCTCTGCTCACTAAAGGTTCCCGAGGGTTTGGGTTCAACATCGTGGGAGGCAGCCGGCCCAGAGAGTTCCTGCAGATCTACAGCGTGACGTCCAGCGGACCCTCGGTGCTCCAGACAGGTGAAGACACAACCAGCAGATAGAGATAATGCACCAGACAGATCATACCATATGTATATATACTGGATATAATCAGATGGTTGAAGAGAGCAGTGGAGCAAAGGGTCGATTTATACAATGCATTTCAGCATAAAGGAATTTCATGGTGTTTTAAAAATAAGAACTTTTAAGCCAGAGGTGGGAAGTAACTAAGTACATTTACTCAAGTACTGTACATAAGTAAAATGTTGAGCTACTTGTACTTTACTCTAGTATTTCCATTACATTCTGCTTTGTACTTCTACTCCTCTACAGTTCAGAGGTACATGGTGTACTTTTCCTCCACTTCATGTATTTAATACCTTTAGTTCCTTTAAGCCCCTGTCACACTGTCCCGAAGTTGACACCCGATGGACACACGAATATGGAATTGTGAATTTCGCACGAAGATGGCCCCGAACCACACACGAAGGCAACATTTACATGACATTTAAGACATACAACTGCAACGAAAGTAACAAAAACAATTATGTTACATTACTATGATACTGATATCTTCAGACTTTGTTCTTTACTTTCTCCGTCTTTATATGTAGAAAATATTACGTTTTATCCGTCATGTTGTTGTTTCCATAGCAACAACAACTTCCTGTCAACTCGCCTTCAAAATAATATATTATATCCTTTTCAGTTTCACAGAACACAAATTGGGTTATTTACATAATATGTTTACATGATTTTGTTGGGCAATAAAACAACCAGATGGACACACGATATGGAAATTCGGCTCTGATCGTAGCAACATCGGCCATTCGTGAGGGCATCGTAAGCCCTCGTATGACCGTCGGTGTTGTTTCTCAGGCTCCGGCAGCAACTTCGTGAGCGGTGGGATAATCTTTGGCATGCCAAAAAATTGCCGAAGGACCTTTCGAAGGTTCATTTTCGTGTTGAATTCGTGTGTCAATGTTGCCCTTCGTAAGGCCATCGTGAGGGCATGTTGTGATGATAACACGAAGATGACACGATTCGACAAGATGCCCTCACGAGTGCCTTACGAAGTTGCCGCTCACAAAGTTGCTGACGGAGCCTGAGAAACTCCACCGACGGTCATACGATGGCTTAAGATGCCCTCACGAATGGCGCAATGTTGTTACGATCAGAGCCGAATTTGAACATTTCCTTTATCGTGTGTCCATCTGGTGTCAATTTCGGGACAGTGTGACAGGGGCTTTACAGATGTGGATGAATGATGTGAAATAAAAAAAGTGTTAAATCAGACTTTAGTTCCACCTGGAGTAAATCCACCAGCTACCCTGCAGTCTACAAAGTACTTCAGACTAGCTGCACCTTCACCAGCTTTGAGAACACTTTCATGATCAATCATTATAAACATATCATAGATATTATTCTGAAATGGACCAATCTGCACAAGGACTACTTTCACTCTCTTTCACTATATTTTGATGAGAATACTTTCCTACTTTCACTTGAGGAACATTTTGAATGAGGAGTTTTACTGGAACAGAGTATTCCTACACTCTGGTACTTCTACTTTTACTCAAGTACAAGATCTGAGTACTTCTACTTTTACTCAAGTACAAGATTTGACTACTTCTACTTTTACTCAAGTACAAGATCTGAGTACTTCTACTTTTACTCAAGAACAAGATCTGAGTACTTCTACTTTTACTCAAGTACAAGATCTGAGTACTGCTACTTTAACTCAAGAACAAGATCTGAGTACTTCTACTTTCACTCAAGAACAAGATCTGAGTACTTCTACTTTAACTCAAGTACAAGATCTGAGTACTTCTACTTTTACTCAACAACAAGATCTGAGTACTTCTACTTTTACTCAACAACAAGATCTGAGTACTTCAACTTTAACTCAAGAACAAGATCTGAGTACTTCTACTTTAACTCAAGTACAAGATCTGAGTACTTCTACTTTAACTCAAGAACAAGATCTGAGTACTTCAACTTTAACTCAAGAACAAGATCTGTGTACTTCTACTTTGACTCAAGTACAAGATCTGAGTACTTCTACTTTAACTCAAGTACAAGATCTGAGTACTGCTACTTGTACTCAAGTACAAGACCTGAGTATTTCTACTTTTACTCAAGTACAATATCTGAGTACTTCTACTTTTACTCAAGTACCAGATCTGAGTACTTCTACTTTTACTCAAGTACAAGATCTGAGTACTTCTACTTTGACTCAAGTACCAGATCTGAGTACTTCTACTTTTACTCAAGTACAAGATCTGAGTACTTCTACTTTGACTCAAGTACCAGATCTGAGTACTTCTACTGTTACTCAAGAACAAGCTCAATCAATCAATGTTTATTTATATAGCCCAATATCACAAATGTTACATTTGTCTCAGTGGACTTCACAGTTTGTACAGAATATCAGTACGACAATACGACACCCTCTGTCCTTAGACCCTCTGTCCTTAGACCCTCTGTCCTTAGACCCTCTGTCCTCAGACCCTCTGTCCTTAGACCCTCACATCGTACAAGGAAACACTTCCAGAGAAACCCCACAGTTTAAAGGGAACATGGGAGAAACCTCAGGGAGAGCAACAGAGGAGGGATCCCTCTCCCAGGACGGACAGGCGTGCAATAGATGCCGTGTGTAAATTGAAAAGATAATACATTTGCAACATAGGTAGTCCAAATGTTTGGAAATGCATGTGTGTATAATAGGAAGATGAATCCACGAGGATATCCATCCAGGACCTATGATCCAGGACCACAGCCACGACTCAAGATCCAGGGCTCGCGATGCAGGACACAGGACCGCAGGATCATCCATGACTCCGGATCCCGGCGTATATAGACACCAAAAAGAAAGACATTTGGGGAAGCTGGGTTAATCGGAACATGGGAGTACACAGGTATAGACAGAGAGAAGGAAGAAGGAAGATGTCCCCTGACAAACTAAGCCTATATCAGCAAAACTAGGGGCTGAATCTAATCAGCCCTAACTATAAGCTTTATCAAAAAGGAAGGTCTTAAGCGCACTCTTAAAAACGGATAGGGTGTCTGCCGCTCGAACACAAACTGGAAGCTGATTCCACAAATGTGGAGCTTGATAAGAAAAGGCTCTGGCTCCCATTGTACTTTTAGAGACTCTAGGAACAACCAACAACCCTGCATTCTTGGAACGCAATGCCCTAGTAGGACAGCACTTCTCCCACCTCTGCTTAAAGCATGGAGTGCAAAAGAAGAACATTCAAATGTATTTAAAACAGTCGATAAGAGACAATAAAATAGAAAGTTTAGAAATAAGAAGGGATAGAATGCAACAATAGAAGATAGAGTGCAGTGTAAACTTAAACTTAAATAGGTATTTGATTACTTAAAAGACAGCGGGAAAGCAGGATACCTTTATTAATATAGCACTTAAAGACAAATCAAAAGTGCTTTACAAAAAGCTTAACGCACTGAGACAAAGTGCAAAAGAAACGTATTATAAATAACATCAAACGAGTATATAAGTGCCGTTAGAATAGAAAATGAAAGCAAGCTAAAATAGAATAAGACAGATTTAAAATAGGATAATGAAAGATGCATTGACGTTTTAAATGAAACCTCAATGACAGAAGTGGGTTGCATGCAGTTAGTGATAACACAGAATTATAATATTGCAAAATAATATAAAAAGAGCCCTTTGTCATGAGAAGTACTTTTACTTTCTATACTCAAAGTATATTTGCTGTTAATACTTATTTCGCTCACATAGCATTCTAAATTAAGATTTTTTTGTGTATAAGTATTTTTAGTAGAGCTGTCAAGTTAACGCGTTAATAACGCGTTAACGCAAAAAAAATTAACGCCACTAATTATTTTAACGCGATTAACGCATGTGTATTTTTTGTCCTCGGCTGCCCCGTAGTTTCAGAGCGCATCGAGTTTAAAATACCATCTACAAGCTGATGCTGACAGCCCCGCTCCTGCCGCCCGCTTGCAGCAGACCACACTTCCACGCTCACCGGCAGGCACCGACTGGCTACTGGGAGGACCGGGAGGGTGTGTGTATGTGTGGCGCGAGCGAGCGAGAGAGAGACCTTACGTGCATTGTTGTTGTTAGCATCTGGTGCTAGCTAGCTGCGCTAACGGATATAAGGAGCTGTTTAAATGAAAACAGAGGAGCGACATTTCGCCACAACTGCGCCGAGCACTTGACTTGATGCAGGAAGCCAGACAGCGGGACATGGCACGAGAAGTCAGCACACTCAGCACGGATAGTGCGCAACATGATTGCAGCGTCCAGGCAGCTCCCGTTCGAGCATATGCCTTGAGTTGCACATAGCTCCAACGCACACACACACACACACACACACACACACACACACACACACACACACACACACACACACACACACACACACACACACACACACACACACACACACACACACACACACACTTTGTATTGTATTATTGAATGAGAGAGGTTCCAGGTTGAATTGAGGCGAATATTTGTAATGTTCAGGTTGTTGTGTTTAATATTCATGAGAATATTTGTCATTGTTCAAATGATAATAAACATTAGCATAAAGCATATTTGTCCACTCATATGTTGATAAGAGTATTAAAGACTTGAAAAATATTCCTCTAAGGTAAATTTAGAACAGATAAAAAATGTGCGATTAATTTGTGATTAATCGCGATTAAATATTTTAATCGACTGACAGCCCTAATTTTTAGACAACAGTATTTCTACTTGTCCTTAAGTAAAAGGTCTGTGTACTTCTTCCTCCACTGGTTCAGGTGCATACCATGATATGGAGATTAAATACATGTTAGTAATCTTAATTATTAGCACTAGAACACGACATATCTGTATGCTGGTCGCTGAAATCCTGCAGAACGTGAAATG
Source organism: Harpagifer antarcticus (assembly GCA_902827135.1). Taxonomy (NCBI): domain Eukaryota; kingdom Metazoa; phylum Chordata; class Actinopteri; order Perciformes; family Harpagiferidae; genus Harpagifer; species Harpagifer antarcticus. Next base: position 423,729 of record CADEHL010001334.1, read on the forward strand.
AGAAACATTAATCAGCCGTGTGTTTGAACGTCTCTCCACTTCCTGTCTGAGGTATTAAACCTCTCTGATCTCAGTAAGTGTGTATCTCAGTCCGCACCTAATCCTGAGAGCCGAACATCATAACACACACACATACGGTACACACACTCTCTCTCTCACACACACACACACACACACACACACACACACACACACACACACACACACACACACACACACACACACACACACACACACACACACACAGAGAAGCGTCCACACAGGCAGATATTACCTCTGAAGCTGCAGCACTGATCTACTTCATATCTGATAATAGGGTTACAGGGATTAGCTGCTGGGATTAGTCCTCACACACACACACACACACACACACACACACACACACACACACACACACACACAGGGTTTCCTATGCAGACTACACTTATCTGCACACTCAGGCATATGAAAACGGTCAAAAGTGTTGAGCAGTAATCACGTTGTTAAACACAGATATTTAAAGGAGTACTTCACCCACAAAATGATATTCTTCTCTCATTCTTAAATTGGTGAAAGAACTCAATTACAGCTTCCGAGTACTTCTCCCTCCTCTAAGTATGACTAACTCTATCTCTCTCTTGTCTTCCCCCCAGCGGACATCCTGGTGTTCATCAGCGGAGTGTGTGTGTTGGGGTTTTCCCACAAAGAGGCGGTGAAGCTGCTGCAGGCGGTGCCCTCGGGCCACAGTGTGGACGTGGAGGTTACCCGGGGTTACCCCATGCTCTACACCCCCGACGGCTGCCCCAAGCTGCCCCCCCCCAGGCTCCTGGACCCCCCACCCACCACCACCCAGCCTAAGCCCCGCCTCCCGACCCCCACCCCCACTCACCATCAATTGCACTTCAACTACAGCTACACGGAGCCGGGGGGGGTCGATCTGGACGCCAACGGGAACACCATGTCCTTCTCCTCCAGACCCCCCCCCCTCGTACAGGCGCTCCAGCATGAGCAACGCGGCCTCGCCCCCCTCCACCCGGCCCCCCCCGCCACCTGAGGAGCCTGACCCGCCTGCAGGCCTTCGACCCGACGCTCGCCAGCCACAGCGACAGCGAGGTGGTGTCGGCCATCGGGTCACACAGGTGAGGGGGGGGCTTCATTTTGAACTTTTCATCCACTTTTTAATAGTTTAAAATGGACTTGAATTGCGTTCAATTTATTTCAAAGTTTTTCTATCGCTTCAAATGTTTGTTTATCAGACCGTCAGGTAACCCCTGCAGGCAGAGGGGCTTCACTTTGGAGCTTTTGATAAACGTTTTAAAGGTTTTAAATAATTACAGTAGCAGTGGATTTAAAGTTGATTTGAATTGGGTTGAATTTGTATTTTATGTCAATCAGTAGTTCAGTGATTTGAACGGGATTTTAAATATAATAGAAATTAGGTTGAATCTCAAGGTGTTTCAAGTTCAAATGAGTTTTATGTCTCATGTATATATATGTATGTTGGGCCTGGGTCTTCAGATGTATCTACACTGTCGCTGTGCATTCCACAATAAAGCCTTTGAACTTCGAACTTTGTTGATTTGACTTTACTCTTTTTCCTCAGGTCTTCCATGATCCGTAACCACAACAACAACTCTCTCTCCGCCCCCCAGCCCCCGCCCCGCTACGGCTTCAAGTCTTCAGAGAGCGACCTGTCCTCCGGCAACATGTCTACCACCCGCCTGCCGCTGCCCCTCTCCCCCCACAGACCCTCCTCCTCCCCCCACAGAGCCTCCTCCTCCCCCCACAGAGCCTCCTCCTCCCCCCACAGAGCCTCCTCCTCCCTCCACAGCACGTCCCCCCACCTCTTCAGACCGCAGAGCTCCCACCTGAGACCCCCAGTGACCCCCGAGCACCAGAACTACAAGCAGAACCAGCAGAACCAGCAGAACCACCACCAGAACCACCGGGGAGCCAATGGCTTGTAAGAAATATATTCTTCTCTTCCTGTCTATTGCTACTGAGCAATAACCAGAATCATTTTATGAAATCCCATAATCACGATATGTTCAGCAGATATCTCTGACTCTGATTTGATTCTGACTCTGACTCTGACTCTGATTTGATTCTGATTTGATTCTGACTCTGATTCTGACTCTGACTCTGATTTGATTCTGACTCTGACTCTGACTCTGATTTGATTCTGATTTGATTCTGACTCTGACTCTGATTTGATTCTGATTTGATTCTGACTCTGATTCTGACTCTGACTCTGATTTGATTCTGACTCTGATTTGACTCTTACTCTGATTTGATTCTGATTCTGACTCTGACTCTGACTCTGATTTGATTCTGACTCTGACTCCGATTTGATTCTGACTCTGATTTGATTCTGATTCTGACTCTGATTCTGACTCTGATTTGATTCTGACTCTGACTCTTACTCTGATTTGATTCTGATTCTGACTCTGACTCTGACTCTGACTCTGATTTGATTCTGACTCTGACTCTGATTTGATTCTGACTCTGACTCTTACTCTGATTTGATTCTGATTCTGACTCTGACTCTGACTCTGACTCTGTGTCTTACGGCCCGTCCACACAGCGGCGTGCATTGAAGCTTGCCGGCGGGCGTGTCTGAAACTCGACCAACAACCAATCACATGAATCTCTCGCCCCTGACACACAAGCAGCGGTTTGATTGGCTAGAGCTTGTACTGGCATATGATTCGATTGGCTGACGCCTCCATCGAGGCGTCAAAAGTTGAACATTGCTCAACTTTTGCAGCGAGCCACGCCAGCTCTGCGTCGCTTCCCACAATGCAGTTCGGCGAAAAGTGACGTCACCCCATTCAAAGTGAATGGTGAAGCTTTCAACGCACGCCGCTGTGTGGACGGGCCGTCACTCTGTCTCTTACTCTTCTTCTGACTCTTCGTCTAACTCTCTCTCCGACTCTTCTTCTGACCCCCAGCAGCCCTCTCTCCTCTCCCGGGGGGGTGAGTGTGGGCAGTCTGAGCGGGGGGGAGCTGGTCCCGGTGGCACTCTCTCAGACGGAGGGGGATCAGGGTCTGGGCTTCAGCGTGACGGCGGGGGGGCCGGGGGGCCGCATGAGCCTCGTGAGGAGGGTCTGGGACAGGAAGCAGTGCGGCGCCCTGCAGCCGGGGGACGCCATCGTGAAGATCAACGGGGCCGACGTCCAGAGCCTCAGCTTCTCACAGGTGGACACACACACACACACACACACACACACACACACACACACACACACACACACTCATAGTCTATCAGGGTGTCCCATTTCACATATCTCAAATACACTGCATTTCGCTGAACCTTTTACCCAAAGCACATGAAAAGCCAGAGAAGTGTGATCTAAATATTAGTTATAGTTCATGAGTTCGAACTGAGTTTCTTGACCTCTTAAAATGTGGCAACGTCTGCTTGCCACCTCTTAGTTTAGGTTTATTGGTTTAGTTGTCAGGCACAGATGAACCCGTGTGTTCGAAAGCTGTTACCCTTCATGGTGTTCGCGGGTCAGTTTTGACCCATGATTTATCTCAGTCCAAAACACACACAAAAAATGACTATCATCCAATATTGTTTAAACTACATCATAACTAACTTATTATGCATTCATACCCGCACAGTCCCGTAGTCATTGTAGTGTATGGCCCCAAACACATGGCACCACATATTGCATGTGTGTGTTCAGGTTCTTGTGTATGTATTCTTTGTGAAAGGTTGAGTTCCCGCGGGGGGAGGGGAGCCAGAGGGAGGGGAGACCAGGTAACAAATGATTGTTACAGTGGATGAAGTGGGTGGGGGGGGGGGGGGTGTCTAAAGATGAATCTTGATTGACCCAGAGTGACCCACCCGAACACCAAATTATACAAAACATTGTTTAGAGACCTTCAGACTTGGCTAAAATTGTCAAAATCAGTTGTGTAGTGTTTATATATCTGTGGAGGAGGATATCAGGAAGCCTTGTTCCGATGACTAGAGCTTAGTTATTATATAATATGAACTTGAAACGGGTCACGGGAGACCCGAACACAACAGAAAGCAGTCTGCAGTCCCTGGGCAGGTCAACACAAAACACAGCACAAACAAGTCAATAACAACATTAACACATATCACAACATATGTCATAAACATGCGCTGAAACTAATATAATTCACATCAAATGTACACTTCTATCTCCATAATTAAAAAACAATATACTAATTAATTAAAATAAATTAATATTAACGATACAAATCTTGCATTCAAAGATTCAGAGGCTTTAGTGTCGTTTCCATAACGACACTAAAGCCAACATACTACTGAGTATATAAGACACACAAATAATTCAATAAATAAATAAAATGCAATACAAAATCAATGAAAAATAAAATATAAATATAAATAATATGGTGCAAGTTAAATGCAGTTTCGGGAGGGGATGCATGAACATACAAAAATTAAAAAAACATTACACATTTCTAAAATAATTTGTTTTCAAACATTTTCATTCATCTTTTCAGTAAGAAAGAAAGCCCGTAAACAAGAGGCTGAATTATTAAAAAGACAACACTGGGTTTTCTCCGGCTGTTTTTCAACCATATGAAAACATGAATTGAGTTGAGTGATATATATATATTACATTATGCTTGTTCACAGGTGCAAACTATCCTGCAGGAGCACACCAAGCAGGCGGAGGTCATCCTGCTGGTTTACAGAGGAGGTAACGCTTTCACTTCCATATCAAGTCACACATCAGATATTCTCTGTGTGTGAACCATCTCAATACAATATATCATCTCTGTTGGGAAAACACTGAATGTATCTTCCAACATGAGAGTAACATGCTAACAAAGGTATCCCAACTGTAGCTGTGAACATGACAGGATGTGTGATTACCTAGAAGAGCATCAGGACTGTTTGAGGCAGATGATACCTATGTGATTAACATGATGATTCAGCCTCTATGGAGAGAGACATCAAGCATGCTCATTTCTGACGTGGAGCTAATCTGAAGTAAACATTGAATACTGCTTTCTATTCCTCCATCTTGTGACTGTCTAACTCCCTCTCTTGGATATCAGCATGTGAAGGACACTGTTCAGGAACTAGCTGATGCTCTGTATGTGATGACTACTTCCATTCTGGAGAGGATCACAGATACATGGATCCTGAGACTGAAGCTCAAGCCGGGGACCAGGGAGATCTTTCTAACAATCTCTCTCTCTCTCCAGGCATCTATCACTCGTCCGTCTCCCCCGGCTCCCTGCGGAGACTCCCCCCTCCTCTGCTCCGCCCCCCTCCCCCCCCTGTCAGCTCAGACTCCTCCCACTTCCTCCCTGTAGCCTCAGACTCCTCCCACTTCCTCCCTGACTCCCTCCCTGTTCCCCGGACCTCCCACAGCGCCCCCCCCCTCCCCGGCGCCTCACCCGCACTCCTCCTCCCTGGTCCAAAGCACCAGCTTCCTGGAGTCCATCCCGGTGACGCTGACCATGGAGCCGCGGGACTGGATCAACACGGGGCTGGAGGACGAGGCGGGGGCCGTCCCAACGCAGGACCTGGGTCTGGAGAGGGGGGGGAAGACCAGGCCCCTCCGAGGGTTTGAAGTGGAGCTGAGGAGGAAACCGGGCGAGGGATTCGGGTTCGTCATCGCATCACAGGACGTGGAGAACGGAAAAGGTGAGAAGTACTTTTAGTCCATCAGTTCAAGTCAATTCACTTCAATGTCAATCTTTCAGTTTGTTTTAAATTCACTTAAGATGAAGGCAGCTCTTTCCCCCTTTACGTTTACTTAGAGCCCGGACAATATTATTACATTACATTTAGCTGACGCTGTTATCCAAAGAGACTTACAATGACCAATTACAGGGACATTCTCCCTGGAGTAACTAAGGACTAAGTGCCTTACTCAAGGGCACACTAGTGGTGGTGTTCCTGGCAGGATTTGAACTCACAACCTTCCGGGTGGCGCAGTGGGTCTGTGGTGGGACGGGTGGCGCAGTGGTCTGTGGTGGGACGGGTGGCGCAGTGGTCTGTGCATCTGATCATCAAATCAAGGGGGGTGCTGGGGAACTCCAGTTCAAAACCCGCTCCTGCCGCCACTGCGTCAGGCCGTTGTGTCCTTGGGCAAGACACTTCACCTGGATTTGCTCCTGTGGGTATTGTCCACAGTACATGTATGATACTAATGTGTACTTGTAAAAGTGCCTCGATGACTTCGAGGCGTGAAGATGGACGGTGTGGCGCAGTGCAATGATCATCAGATCAAGGGGTGAAACCCGCCGCTGCTGCGTCTGTAAAGCCGTTGTGTCCTTGGGCAAGACACTTCACCTGAACTTGCTCCTGTGGGTATTGACCACAGTGGTGACCATTGCATGTGTAATGTGTATTTGTAAAGCGCTTTGAGCATCTGGAAAAGCGCTATAATAAATGTAAGGAATTATTATTATTATTCCGATCTTCAGCCCACCTCACTATCCATTAGACCACCACTATCCCTATGTCCCCCCCATATGTCATATTAATCTAACTGTTTGGGCCTGATATGATACTTGGGAACCCGCCCAGGTTTCATTTGGACGTCCTTGTGGACCGACGCGCCATTAAGTAATTACAAATGAAAGAGTGGTCACCGTGGCCCGATGCCAGCAGTCAGGAGGCATCCTCAACCCCTCAGGCTGGTTTGAACTTGCATTGTTAAAGGAAACGTGTTTTGTCGTGCATTAGTTTGTCACGGTCTGGTTTATCACGGAGTTCACTTTGGGATCGTAAACAATATAATAATGTTTTTATTTTGGTTTGTTGGTCCGCCTGCAGCAGGAAAACAGAAAAACTACTGGCATGAAACTTAGTGAAGCGAGGGGCCAAGAAAGTCCCATTAAATGTTGGAGCAGATCCCAATCACACATTATTTTTAACTTGAACTTTGCAACAATCCCTGAGTGCCCTTCTACGTCTGAATTGATTCAGAGCTAAACACCAACGCAGTACCCGTGAGATGTTGCGTGGTTTTGTTATTTCATGTTATGTGATGGGAGGGTACTTTCTACGTGTTAGGTAAAGGTAAACACGACTCCAGGAAGTCACTGTCCTTTGTTTACTTCAGGAATATGGTGACATCACTTTGTAACACTCGCGCTCCTATTGGCTAGCGCTGCAACACATTGTACGTGATAGGCGGGACATCTCTAAGCGGTTGACCAATCACAACAGAGCTGGCCAGCTAACCAATCAGTAGAGACACTAAATACTGATATACACCTGAACATCAGCAGGAGAGGACTCTTGAAAGTAGAGACACTACATACTGATATACACCTGAACATCAGCAGGAGAGGACTCTTTAAAGTAGAGACACTACATACTGATATACACCTGAACATCAGCAGGAGAGGACTCTTTAAAGTAGAGACACTACATACTGATATACACCTGTATATCAGCAGGAGAGGACTCTTTAAAGTAGAGACAATACATACTGATATACACCTGAACATCAACAGGAGAGGACTCTTTAAAGTAGAGACACTACATACTGATATACACCTGAACATCAACAGGAGAGTACTCTTTAAAGTAGAGACACTACATACTGATATACACCTGAACATCAGCAGGAGAGGACTCTTTAAAGTAGAGACACTACATACCTATATACACCTGAACATCAGCAGGACGAGGACTCTTTAAATAGAGACACTACATACTGATATACACCTGAATACATCAGCAGGAGAGGACTCTTTAAAGTAGAGACACTACATACTGATACACACCCTGAACATCAGCAGGAGAGGACTCCTTACCTAAAGCAGAGACACTACAAGACTGATATAACCACCTGAACAATCAGCAGGAGGAGGCTCTTTAAAGTAGAGACACTACATACTGATACACACTCTGAACATCAGTAGGAGAGGACTCTTTAAAGCAGAGACACTACATACTGATATACACCTGAACATCAGCAGGAGAGGACTCTTTAAAGTAGAGACACTACCATACTGATATACACCTGAACATCAGCAGGAGAGGACTCTTTAAAGTAGAGACACTACATACTGATATACACCTGAACATCAGCAGGAGAGGACTCTTTAAAGTAGAGACACTACATACTGATACACACCTGAACATCAGTAGGAGAGGACTCTTTAAAGCAGAGACACTACATACTGATATACACCTGAACATCAGCAGGAGAGGACTCTTTAAAGTAGAGACACTACATACTGATATACACCTGAACACCCAACAAGAGAGGACTCTTTAAAACTCTGAA
>CADEHL010001334.1:432068-527149 GCA_902827135.1 Harpagifer antarcticus
GTTCATGTTGTAACCTACTTGCTGCCATGTTGGAGAGGTCTCCCGTGAAAAAGAGATCGATGATCTCAATGGGACCATCTGGTTAAATAAAGGTTTAGATTTTGTCAGTCTCACGACGGTATTGAGACGTTTATTTATCGCGATATTCGATATATCGTTACATCCCTACTTAGATGTATTGATTATTGAAGTGTATTGTATTGCAATAGGGCTTTATGCATGATACATTGTGGTACTCTAAGCAAGGAGATACTAAGTAAAAAAAGTGTTGTATTTAAATAAGGGCTTTATTCATATATGATAAAGGTTACGTTTCAGTAACATATCCTATTTGCACTCCTGTAAGCAGGGCACATTTTGGACATTTGTATCAAGAAAGCGTCAACATATAAGGTCACTTTTTTGTCTCTATGATAAATATAAATGCAGATCCCACTATGCAACCAATGTTTTGCTTAGATTTTGTTTGTTTATGTTGTTTTCTTAAAATATGTAGCGTGTTGTATTCTGATGCTTATGGCTGTTGAGAGCTATTACCAAGCATACAGTAAGTCATGTAGACAAAATGGCAATGCTTTAAAGGTGGGATAGGTCATTTTGGAGAAAGCAGCTCGAGTGGTCTGCCACTTCCTCACAGAGCCCCTCCTCCAACACACGAACGCACACATGACCAATGAGGGCACGAGATCAGTTTGTGCCCAGATGGAAGGCTGACAGGCAGGTAGGCCATCCAGTTACTTTAGCCGGGTAAAGTAACTGGATACCCCACCTTTAAGTGAGTGTCTTCTAAAATAAAATGGCTTCTTACCCCCTGCGCCGCATTAACACAACCAAAGTATTAAAGAATAATGAAAAGGTCCCTAGTGAAGCACAAGGGTTAAGCTTTTAGAAGTCTTGTGTTTTATTATTTTGAGTCTTCAGTAGTTTTGTCAGTGAGCGTGTTACCGGGGAGTGAGGCGGCGTGGACTCGTCGTCTCGTAGAGAACAGTTGAGATGTCTGAAGCTCTCCATCGTCTGCTCGTGTCTCTGGATGGTCGCCTGGATGGCCTGAACACAGAGGAGGAGTTTCACAATAAAAGTCTCTGTGATGCTTTTAATTTGAAACATTTGATCAGGCAATATTTCACAGACAACAGGCCGACAGGAAGTTAGAGTGTCTACCTGAATCCAGTCTTTCTTCTCCTCCTCCGTCCTGCAGACACACAAACAGAGAAGCTGTCAGAATATTGCGACGGCTTCCACAGATGATATATTGTTATGGATTTTTTGTCAAAGCATTTCAGATATTCATTGCTATCGGGATGTTAAGAGCAGTCCATGGAATATAACAACAAGTGTATCTCGAGCCGGTTTCTCAAACGTACCTACCCCACCTTTAAATACTGTAAGAGAGGCTACTTTTCTATGTTAAGGAACACATCAAATCTTAGAAAACATTTCTACTTTCTTGATACATATAAATGCACATCTGACTTTTCTGATTGCATACATTTTCTTTTACATTGCATGCATATGGCTGTGTTCTTTACACATGATGTATTCCTTGAATTGAACTAAACAAATCAGGATGTAATGCACTGCACAAAGTTAGTCAATATGTTTATCGTAACCCCCTATATCACAGATGTCTACCAATATACATTACAAACCTATATGACACACACTATCTCAGATGCCACACCGCCTCTCCCCATGAGACCTTAAGTAGTGTGTGTCCTGCAGGGACGTGGACTGAGGGTGTGTGTTCCTCTGCTGAGTTTTAAATGAGTTTGCTGCCTGACGGGTTACATCAGGCCAGCGGCCCTCCTGCCTCAGAGGGGGGTCAGGGGAGAGCTGGGGGATAAGACTCAGAGAGAGGAGATGGATTTAGAAAGTCTCAGAGGACGGATGCTGCTACAGGAAGCTTTTAGTTTGAGCAGGAGGTGGGACTGAGTAGCACTCAGAAAACTCGAAGATAATTGTAGAGGTTTTATTTCACTGCAGGAGTTGTTGTTTATTTCATTTCAGTTGTATGTGTTCCGTTCATGGTACGCACAACTTAATGTATAACACTTATTTACAAAACATGTCTCTATAAACAGCGTACCTGAGAAGCAGCAGGGAGAAGGACATCTTATATGACCTGCCCCTTTCTCAAACCAATAGAAATAGATGGTCTGTCCTTCATGTTCTTATTCACAGCCAATCGTAACAGTATCTTAGGAAAGTAAGAGAAACACAAAAACGTACCAAAAAAATACTTAGTTCCCACTTGACAGTTAACGGAAAGAAACAAAAATGTATTATTATTTGTATGGTTGAAGAAATGACCCTTGAAATACATGACTCCTTGCACACTGCTGTATAATTTGCAATCATAGGCACTTCAAAGCATTCTGCTCTGCCTCCTTTGGAGCCGCTTGACCCTGTGTCCTTCCTCTTTCATTCCCCATGTTCACATCTCATAATACACCGTCTCAGGAGATCTGCAAAGGACCCGATGTGTGGTGAGGACAAGAGGCAGACATCCATCCAGAGCTTTTGTTTACTTGTACACAAGAATTATAAACAAAACATTGTGTAATGTAACCCAGGCTTTTGATTTGTTGTTTGTTTATGGTTCCCAGATCGTGTACTTGAGTAAAGGTAGAAGTACTCAGATCGTGTACTTGAGTAAAGGTAGAAGTACTCAGATCGTGTACTTGAGTAAAAGTAGAAGTACTCAGATCGTGTACTTGAGTAAAAGTAGAAGTACTCAGATCGTGTACTTGAGTAAAGGTAGAAGTACTCAGATCGTGTACTTGAGTAAAGGTAGAAGTACTCAGATCGTGTACTTGAGTAAAAGTAGAAGTACTCAGATCGTGTACTTGAGTAAAAGTAGAAGTACTCAGATCTTGTACTTGAGTAAAAGTAGAAGTCCTCAGATCTTGTACTTGAGTAAACGTAGAAGTACTCAGATCTTGTACTTGAGTAAAAGTAGAAGTACTCAGATCTTGTTCTTGAGTAAAAGTAGAAGTACTCAAATCTTGTACTTGAGTAAAAGTAGAAGTACTCAGATTTTATACTTGAGTCAAAGTAGAAGTACTCAGATCTTGTACTTGAGTGAAAGTAGAAGTACCAGAGTGTAGGAATACTCTGTTACAGTAAAAGTCCTGCATTCAAAATGTTCCTCAAGTGAAAGTAGGAAAGTATTCTCATCAAAATATAGTGAAAGACAGTGAAAGTAGTCGTTGTGCAGATTGGTCCATTTCAGAATAATATATATGATATGTTTTATAATGATTGATCATGAAAGTGTTCTCAAAACTGGTGAAGGTGCAGCTAGTCTGAAGTACTTTGTAGACTGCAGGGTAGCTGGTGAATTTACTCCAGGTGGAACTAAAGTCTGATTCAACACTTGGTTATATTTCACATCATTCATCCAGATCTGTGAAGTAACTAAAGGTATTAAATACATGGAGTGGAGTAGAAGTACACCAATTACCTCTGAACTGTAGTGTGTTAGAAGTAAAATAGAAAATACTTTAAAGTACAAGTACCTCAAAACTGTACTTATGACCCGTAACGTTTCCTATAAACCGACATCTTCATATTTCTGTTATAATAATAGGATATAAAACTGAGAAAAGCAGGAAATCTCATATTTGAGTAGCTGAAAACTGCATTACCTGACATTCTCGCAGATAGACTGACTTTAAGGACAAGTCGTTCATCAAAACACTTGCCGATATTTTTCTGTCAATTGACTTGATCAATTAAAAGTAATTGTCCCCCCCTCCCCCACCCACCCTGATCAGCTGACAATACAAAGCTGGCTTCACTAGGGACCACAGAATGAACAATTACGGACTCTCATCGGCCAATCTTAGGGATTATTGCTCACTGGACAATAAACAAAATGACATTTTGGGCAAAACTTGCAAAGCCAGATTTCCATCTTAGCTCTTAATCGATTCACATAGAGAATAAATGAGATGATCCATCGATGCGGCACAAGACGACGGAGGAGAAAGAAACTGCATTAATAAACTGAATATTGCCGTGTGTGTGATTTCACGTGTGTTTGGTATGCTGCAGGCAGACTATGCAGCATGTGTTTGGATCTGTAGTCCGAGAGTCGTGAATATCTGAGTCGGCTGTTCTGTGGGACGGATCCAGGCCGGGCAAACTGCTGCATGTTTGTTCTGTTGGAGGAAGACTAATCATTAAAGGAGAGAAACAGAGTGTCAGCGCAGGTCTGATCGATGGGACGAGGAAGCAGGAGAGGAGAGGGTTTCAAGGAGAAGAGGGGGAGGTGTGGAGAGAGGGCTTCTGCTGGAAGACATTCAGAAAGAAACCTGCGCCAAAAACCATCCGGAGTTTAATTACGGCTTGTTTTAGGAATCCTGGCAAAGACAGCGGTGATGTCAATCATCCTGCTTTAGATGTATCTGTGTTTGACCCCACTTATTACTCACCAGCTTCAGTGGAAAGGAACGTTTGGGAGCTGGATAAAGTTTTGGTTCAAACTTAAACTCAAGCATAAGCTCGTCAACACGTAACTCAAGCAACAAGTCGTTTAAAGAGGCTGGAGGTCACTGTTTAGATCCCTCGTAACGTGACTCTAAGGGAATGTAATCACTTAAGAGTTGTCTATTCCGTTAAAGTGTCTACTTAATTATTTATTTTTAGCAGAGATGACGGAAGAGTCGCTGATTCGATGTCTGGTAACTTAAAATATTTTTAAATGACTTGAGACGTGATTTGGACTGGAGGCATGATGACTCTGATGACTTGTCTGTCACAAAAAAATTGAACTCTGAAAGAACACGCCCATTGGCTACAAATCAATATATGATTGGTTGATCAAACTGTCAGTCCAAGCGTACGCTCTCATTCAGTGCAACGGCCAGGGCATCCTATCAAGGATGTAGAATACCTTGTTGAAGGATATTCTACCCAGAGACCCAGATGAAGATCTGATTGGTTGCTTTCTTTTCTAACACAAAACCACTGAAATGCGTAGCATGGTCCGAGAAGGACAAACAAATCAACGTAACACTGTGATATTACAGATCAACAACACAGATACAATTCTCATTTATTCATTTTATTTACATTTTATTTATAGAATTAAATCGAATTTTTGTTTGTTTTATCTGAGTGTTCCAGGGTGTTCTCTGAATACCTTGAAGGCCCTGACGGTTCGCCACTGGGTGTTCAGTATTTCACTATTTAAAAGTGATAGTGATGGAATTTTGTCTTAAATATATTTTGATTACATTTGTTTTACTAACCATTAATAATTATAATAATTATTATATAAAAAAGTGGATTTTGCATAATAGGTCCCCTTTAAACTAATTGTCATACCTATTGGTCGGTTCTTCTCTCCCTAGATTATTTTGCACATTTCTGCACATTATTAAATAATACAGTCATTTCAGAATATCTTATTGCCTTATTTTAAATGTGTATTTATCTTATTATGTTCATGTTTACAGATTGAAAAAATATCTGACAAAAAAACTGATTTTTATGTCAGGAAAAGTGACTTGACTTGCCCAAGAAAAAACACACCTAGGAGAATCTTGAGTACGAGACGTCTTGAGTCTCACGTCTGTTTCTCCCTCCTCTCCTCAGCCGCCTCGCTCCTCCCTCACCGGTTTGTGACGGTGCGTCGCGGCAGCCCGGCGGCGAAGAGCGGTCAGATCCGCCCGGGGGACCATCTGGAGGCGCTGGAGGGCCGCTCCGTCGTCACGCTGCCCCACCGGGAGCTCGCTCAGATCCTCCGGAGGGCCGGGAACAGTCTGAGGCTCACCATCGTGCCCCGACCCAGCACCTGTGAGCAAAACACCAGGACACACACACACACACACGAACAACGAACATTCATCTGTTTGCAACTCACTAATTATTTGTCTAATATATCATATTCCAATTACTTGTATATAGACTCTCCTTGCACTATTTTAACTATTGTTTGTCTGTTTTATTGTGTTGCTCTGTTGGAGGAGCCTGTGACCTCAGAGTTTCATTGACATATCTACACTGTACTGTAGCTATGCACACATGACAAGCCTTGAAACTTGAAATACACACTTCATGATCTCACTTTAATAATCATCTACTTTCAGATTCTTCAAGCGTTTCAGAAACCACCGAGTATGACCCCGCGCACAGGAGCAAAAAGGGTCAAAGGTCGCGTCCAAAGGTGAGGGCTGCACCAAGATTAAAGAGGCCCTATTATGCTATTTTTCCATATTGTTTATTTAGGTTTTAGTGCATGTAAATGGTCTGCAAACGCTCAAATCTCTGTGTTCCCTGCAGATGGAGTTTCTCTCCCACACCACCCTCCATTGTTTACATCCGCAACATAGTGACATCACTTTGTAACACTTGCGATTCTATTGACTAGGGCTCCAACACATTGTATGTGAAAGGCTAAGGGGCGAGACATCTGTAAGCGGTTGACCAATCACAACAGAGCACCAGAAATCCTAATAGGGCCTCTTTAACGCTTCGGGATACACCTGCTCTGTGTTCATAAAATGTGTATATAGGTTCATTCTACCTCCATCAAACTTTTACATTATCATAGTGACACCCCAGGTATATATTTCCATCTTTCAAAATATTTCGTTGTGTATGTTTGTGTTACCCATAGTACAAATAATATCTGTTTTTAAGTTTCTTGGGCAATTTTGGGTCCAGAATGTTCATATAGTATGTCAAAATGTAAAAAAGAACTATCAGTTGATATAGGTGAGGTTGTCTTAAAAAGATAGATACCAAACATTGACATGCTAAACATTTCTTAATGGGGTTCAGTAAGGCAAATCAAAGGTATGTGAAGACGGCCAAATTAGCCAGGACTTTAAAGGGGACCTATCACTTTTTTATGTTTTGTATACATCAACATGTGTCCCCGGTGTGTCGGGGAACTCATGCAGCGTCAGAAATAAAACCCTCTCTCTTTTCCTCCGTACCCAAATCTCTAAAAACGGGGAACAACGGAGCTGATCCAGATTTGCGTCCGATATGACGTAATATCTGAAATGTGGACCCACGGCCCAATCAGAAAGCTGCTATCAGAAACAATGCCCGACTGTTTTGGACGTAATATGGTCGGTGTTTACATTAGCATCGCTAACACTCAGAGCTAACCTGTACTGGAGAGCATGTGTGTGAAGAAGCAGGAAGTAAAAAGGAACTCACCTTGTGGTATAACCGGCAAGAGAGAAAGCCTTTGAGCTCCAGACTGTTTCAGATCCTTGATAATCCATGATATGGCGTTTCATCACGGCAGCATTTAGTTTAGACGGTAGCTGCCGGGTCCCCGCATGAGCTCAGACCCCTCCTCTTTTAAAGCTTTATCCCCAAATCAGCACTTTTGAACCAGGAAGTGAAATAGAGGGATATGAGGCATGGCTAGAATGGGTGATCTGTTTGGTATTTTGAGCAAAACACTTCATAGACATGTTTTTTATATATTTGTATATATCTGAGACCTATGCTGTTGCCTACAAATAGCATGATAGGTGACCTTTAAAGGGTTTTTAATAAAGTTTGCCTCATGATCACTGAACTGTCTCGATATCTTATCTACTTCCTGTTTTAAACACCAGCTAAAGACACATCTTTTGAATTAGCGTTTTATTAGCAACCCCCCACTTTAAATGTACTCTTAGTCTTTATTAATTACCTACCGTTATAATTTGCTTAGGTATGCAACCCTCGACCCAGTTCAGGTTTTTCTCCTCTCACTGTCTCTTTTCCCACGGCACAGGTCTACGGCCTTGGGTATAGCTGCTATCTCTCTTAAGGGGGAGGAGCTTGGGTGTTGCTGCTATCTCTCTTAAGGGGGAGGAGCTTGGGTGTTGCTGCTATCTCTCTTAAGGGGGAGGAGCTTGGGTGTTGCTGCTATCTCTCTTAAGGGGGAGGAGCTTGGGTGTTGCTGCTATCTCTCTTAAGGGGGAGGAGCTTGGGTGTTGCTGCTATCTCTCTTAAGGAGGGGCAGCTTGGGCGCATTGTTGTTGCCAGTCTGTGACCGAGCACAAGCCACCATGAGGTAGTTTAGTGTTCAGGGACGAAGGTTCCCTGGCGCTCATTCTTTCCTACGGACGAGAGTTAGATTCAGGGTCCATCATGTTTAGTCTCACTGATGAAGAATGTTGATTATTAAACTCCGAACTAGTTCAAACCTCGAGCTGCAGAAAAGAGTTCTTCAGAATTGGTTTGGGAACCGCTGTGTCAGCCCGTGACACACCACCTGTTTTGTGAATGCTCCGGCCGTAACTCCAAATAAACCGTCAGTGTTTGCCATCAAAGCTCCAGCTCTCCTCGTGTCGCTCTGAGTCCTGACTCCATCAAAGCTCCAGCTCTCCTCGTGTCGCTCTGAGTCCTGACTCCATCAAAGCTCCAGCTCTCCTCGTGTCGCTTTGAGTCCTGACTCCATCAAAGCTCCAGCTCTCCTCGTGTCTCTCTGAGTCCTGACTCCATCAAAGCTCCAGCTCTCCTCGTGTCTCTCTGAGTCCTGACTCCATCAAAGCTCCAGCTCTCCTCATGTCTCCTGAGTCCCTGACTCCATCAAGCTCCAGCTCTCCTCGTGTCGCTGCTGAGGTCCTGACTCCATCAAAGCTCCAGCTCTCCTCGTAGGTCTCTCTGAAGTCTGACTCCATCAAAGCTCCAGCTCTCCTCGTGTCTCTCTGAGTCCTGAACTCCATCAATCTCCAGCTCTCCTCGTGTCCGCTCTGAGGCCTGACTCCATCAAAGCTCCACTCTCCTCGTGTCGCTCTGAGTCCTGACTCCATCAAAGCTCCAGCCTCTCCTCGTGTCTCTCCTGAGTCCTGACTCCAATCAAAGTCCAGCTCTCCTCGTGTGTCTCTGAGTCCTGACTCCATCAAAGCTCCCAGCTCTCCTCGTGTTGCTCTGAGTCCTGACTCCATCAAAGCTCCAGCTCTCCTCGTGGTCTCTCTGAGTCCTGTCTCCATCAAAGCTCCAGCTCTCCTCGTGTCTCTCTGAGTCCTGACTCCATCAAAGCTCCAGCTCTCCTCGTGTCTCTCTGAGTCCTGACTCCATCAAAGCTCCAGCTCTCCTCGTGTCTCTCTGAGTCCTGACTCCATCAAGCTCCAGCTCTCCTCGTGTCTCTCTGAGTCCTGACTCCATCAAAGCTCCAGCTCTCTCGTGGTCTCTTCTGAGTCCTGACTCCATCAAAGCTCCAGCTCTCCTAGTTCGCTCTGAGTCCTGACTCCATCAAAGCTCCAGCCTCCTCGTGTCGCTCTGAGTCCTGACTCCATCAAAGCTCCAGCTCTCCTCGTGTCGCTCGTGAGTCCTGACTCCATCAAAGCTCCAGCTCTCCTCGTGTCTCTGAGTCTTGACTCCATCAAAGCTCCAGCTCTCCTCGTGTCTCTGAGTCCTGACTCCATCAAAGCTCCAGCTCTCCTCGTGTCTCTGAGTCCTGACTCCATCAAAGCTCCAGCCTTCCTCGTGTCGCTCTGAGTCCCTGACTCCATCAAAGCTCCAGCTCTCCTCGTGTCGCTCTGAGTCCTGACTCCATCAAAGCTCCAGTTCTCCTCGTGTCGCTCTGAGTCCTGACTCCATCAAAGCTCCCAGCTCTCCTCGGTGTCGCTCTGAGTCCTGACTCCATCAAAGCTCCAGCTCTCCTCGTGTCTCTCTGAGTCCTGACTCCATCAAAGCTCCAGCTCTCCTCGTGCCTGCTCTGAGTCCTGACTCCATCAAAGCTCCAGCTTCTCCTCGTGCCTCTCTGAGTCTGACTCCATCAAAGCTCCAGCTCTCCTCGTGTCCGCTCTGAGTCCTGACTCCATCAAAGCTCCAGCTCTCCTCGTGTCGCTCTGAGTCCTGACTCCATCAAAGCTCCAGCTCTCCTCGTGTCGCTCTGAGTCCTGACTCCATCAAAGCTCCAGCTCTCCTCGTGTCTCTCTGAGTCCTGACTCCATCAAAGCTCCAGCTCTCCTCGTGTCTCTCTGAGTCCTGACTCCATCAAAGCTCCAGCTCTCCTCGTGTCGCTCTGAGTCCTGACTCCATCAAAGCTCCAGCTCTCCTCGTGTCGCTCTGAGTCCTGACTCCATCAAAGCTCCAGCTCTCCTCGTGCCTCTCTGAGTCCTGACTCCATCAAAGCTCCAGCTCTCCTCGTGTCGCTCTGAGTCCTGACTCCATCAAAGCTCCAGTTCTCCTCGTGTCGCTCTGAGTCCTGACTCCATCAAGCTCCAGCTCTCCTCGTGCCTCTCTGAGTCCTGACTCCATCAAAGCTCCAGCTCTCCTCGTGTCTCTCTGAGTCCTGACTCCATCAAAGCTCCGGCTCTCCTCGTGTCTCTGAGTCCTGACTCCATCAAAGCTCCAGCTCTCCTTGTGTCTCTCTGAGTCCTGACTCCATCAAAGCTCCAGCTCTCCTCGTGCCTCTCTGAGTCCTGACTCCATCAAAGCTCCAGTTCTCCTCGTGTCGCTCTGAGTCCTGACTCCATCAAAGCTCCAGCTCTCCTCGTGCCTCTCTGAGTCCTGACTCCATCAAAGCTCCAGCTCTCCTCGTGTCGCTCTGAGTCCTGACTCCATCAAAGCTCCAGCTCTCCTCGTGTCGCTCTGAGTCCTGACTCCATCAAGCTCCAGCTCTCCTCGTGTCGCTCTGAGTCCTGACTCCATCAAAGCTCCAGCTCTCCTCGTGTCGCTCCATTGCTACAGAAGTTTCCATCACAAATTACTATTATCCTTTTCTTTGTATTCCTGTTGTACCTATATGTTCACTTTGTTTCATGGGGTTTTATATTTTATGTTGTCGCATCGACTCAGTTTCCTTGTGTCTTATCTGTCAGAGAGAAATTATTTATTTAATTTGTATTATCAAACCTTTCACCTCCTCGTGTCTATGAACCTGACCAAATGTTATATTCTGCTGCATGTACCTTTTAAAGTTCTTAACAAGCGGAATTTCTTGTTGTGTATTTTTAACTTGTGATGTGTCATTTTGTAAAGCGCTGTATGGAAAGTGCTATATAAATAAAGCTTTATTATTATAATTACTTCCTGTTTCTAATCCCCCCCCCTCCCCCCCCACAGCGTGACTCCAGGTATTACAGCGTGGATTTGGACCGCGGCTCCTCAGGCTTCGGCTTCTCCCTGCGGGGGGGGCAGTGAGTACAACATGGGGCTGTACGTCCTGGGGCTGATGGAGGGGGGGCCGGCCTCCAGGAGCACGAGGATGCAGGTGTGTTCATCATCCCAATGTTGTTGTTGTTGTTATTTACACTTCTGTGCGTGAGCATGTGCAGTTATACACAGGATTATCTTTTGAATGATTCACAGAAAAACTTCAAACAGACATGATGAATTCAATGTTGATTAAAGATAGGATAATAACACAATATATACTTATATTAATGCTAAGAAACACAAACCTGTATACTGTTGTTTTGTTACTTTTTATTTCATTATATTACATTTTTAGATGAGACTTACTTTTGTATTTTTTTCAGTTTTTAAAGACAATAAAATCCCTGAGAAAATCACAGATAAAACTGCTTTGAATACAATTTAATTCAGAAATAAATGTCTGCCGTCTCTCAGCTGCTTTTATGCCTTTATATTTACAGCATCCAATAATTATTGTCATTATCCATCAGTCTGCCTATTGTGTTGTTCTTTAAAATAACAGACCATAGTGAAAAGACCTTCACAGTTCCCTAATATCAAGCTGATGTCTTTAAATGTCTTATTTTGTCCGTCCATCACTGAAAAAGACCCACTTTAAAGTGCCCGTGAAGTGCATGTTTCATTCCTTACATATCATTGTGCCTGTTCATGGCTAAAATAATTTTTAATTATTCATTCATTAATTATTCATTTTAATAATAACGGCCGTCTGAGCCTACTGGAAGTTGCAGACGATAGCGGGTGTGACGTCACAACATGGGCCCAGTTGTGATTGTAAACATGGCGGAGACTTTGGAAAGTGAAACAAGTGCGAGAGAAATGATTGATTTTGGCAGCTTTTCGGACAGGATAGATGAGGGAAGTGGCACAGAAGATGGAAGTGACGATGAGGACATCATTGAACCCTACAGATTTGAGCCGTCAGGGACGTCAAGTGGGGAGGATGATGGCGACGACATGGACGATGGGGAAGACATTGACCGGCTACAGAACACTGAATGGTTAGCAGGTTAGCAGTGACTGTGCTGTCACTGTCAATTGGAAAATAGGGAGGGGGGGGGGCGTGAAGACTGAAGGGTCCTTTGCCTTGTTTAAAATCTCTGCTTGGGCTCAGCCTCTGGGAAATAATTAGCTTATGTACATGTCATGTGCTAGAGTATTATTAAACTATTAAATTATTAAACCCACTGAGATAACTTAGGCTACAGTTTACAATCTAATCACTCAGAGTCCTTTCCCTCCCTGAGCTGACGTTATCTCTCTCAGTCCCACAGGAGAGGACTCTCCCTCTCCTTATTGTTGAAACAGCTAATCTCTGTTAGCTCCGAGCTAGCACCAGATGCTAACAACAACCCTGTAACTCTCTCTCTCTCTCTCTCTCTCTCTCTCTCTCTCTCTCTCTCTCTCTCTCTCTCTCTCTCTCTCTCTCTCTCTCTCTCTCTCTCTCTCTCTCTCTCTCTCTCTCTCTCTCTCTCTCTCTCTCTCTCTCTCTCTCTCTCTCGAATCGACCAGTGGCCTTTATTTGTCGTGAACAATCAACGAATCTACGAAACAATGACCCAGCCAGGCTCACCTTCATCTTTTGGGAACAGAAACATTGCCACTTCGGCAGACTTGACATTAATACAGCCAGCGGCAACCGTGTGTTTTTCCTCCCTTTTTCTTCACTGTCGCCTCCATTGTCAGGTTTTCACTTCCAGTCGACTCCGACACACTTTCCAGTAAAATACTCGCTCAAAAACTTTGATAAATTCGACTTTGAAACAGAGAAACAATAAACTGTGATGAATGTAAACACTTCCACTTCGACCAACTCGTGACGTCACGCAGTAGATCGCAAGCCACGCCCACGAAGGCGGAGGTCAACTGCGGATTTCCCGGCGGCAAATTCAAAACTCTTCAAATTCGTTGCTATTCCAACATCTTTTGATATAGGTTCCAATGGACAATTTTGGTCATTACTATACGTATTAGCATGACAGATCATGCACAGGTGCACACTTCACGGGGTCTTTAATATGATAATAATAAGAGAAAAGCAGGAAGTCTCCAAATTTGAGAGTTAAAACGGATTTTCTGAAACTTTTGCTTGAATAAATGAATATATAATTAACATATTTGGACTGTGTGTGTGTGTGTGTGTGTGTGTGTGTGTGTGTGTGTGTGTGTGTGTGTGTGTGTGTGTGTGTGTGTGTGTGTGTGTGTGTGTGTGTGTGCAGGTGAGCGATCAGCTGGTGGAGATTAATGGAGACAGCACCTCAGGGATGACCCACAGTCAGGCTGTGGAGCAGATCAGGAGAGGAGGACATCGCATCCACCTGATCCTGAAGAGAGGCAACGGATACGTGCCCGACTACGGTGAGACACACACACACACACACACACACACTGAGGTTAACAGGGAGAATTATAGGCTGATGTGTGAGTCATGGCTTGGCAATAATGTAATTGTCTTTTAATGGAACTGTATTGACATGAATCATATTTTGGGATATTGTGTGGGACTGATTCTGACTAACAGACTTTCTGTCCTTCTCTTTCTTTGTGGTGTTTCCAACCTTTCCATCCGATCCGTTTTGCATTTTTCATTCTCCTCCAAACATTACCTTCCTTCCTCCTCCTCTTCCGCCTCTTCCTCCTCCTCTTCCTCTCTCAGTGGAGCTCTCCAGTCTCTCTCTCTGTATGACCAACTCTAAGCTGGGCGAGCCTTGCTTCTATGTGATTGGACGGACAGAGAATACGCGGTTGGTAATGGTTCCTGTTAGTTCCCCCATTTTCTGTCTCTCTCACCACTGCTAACGTGACGTGCAAAAATAAACAAACAAACAAACCTTATGTTAGATATCTGTTTAGTGTTTGGTATGTACCCCATGAGACTGTCGAATATCAAACATCTCAGGTCCAAAAAATGGTCAAAATACATGTTCCTTGTTTTATTAAATGAAACGGAAAACGCACATGTCTTTATTAATGTATAAATGATGACTGGTGATGCATTGAAGATAGGTTTTTACCAAGTGTCACACCTTTTTAAGTTTTGAAATGATTGACACATTTAGATGTGTAAAAGTGAAAGGAACAGATACTGTTTTAGGTAACAGACATGCAAAGTCCCGTACATGCATTACACATATTTTAGTTTCGATTAAACATATTCCAGGGATTATAAGAGGCGTGTGGCGCAGTGGGTGGTGTTCAGATCAGGGGGTGACAGGTTCAAACCCCACTGCAGTCAGCATGTCGTTGTGTCCCTGGGCAAGACACTTCACCCCAAATTGCTCCTGTGGGGATTGCCCACAGTATTGAGTATTAGGGCTGCTCAATGAATCGCGATTACGATTATGGCTTGCGATGATTATGAAAACAACGTGATCGAAATAAAACAATTATTTTTGTATTATTATTATTACTTTTTTTTTTTTTTTTTTTTCAGTTGAATTAGACTTTAGGGTAATCAACTGTTATGAATAATCGCATTTAATAATCACAATTACAATTATTGACCCAAATAATCGAGATTATGATTTTTGCCATAATCGAGCAGCCCTACTGAGTGTGTTAGTCGCTTTGGATAGAAGCGTCTAACAAGTGACATGTAATGTAATGTAATAAGAAATATGTAAGTGGTCCCATTTAAAATATCTCTCAATAGAAATGGCTCTTTTTTCAACCTGATATAGTTTTGACGTTGACATTATACACGTCACATCACTTCTGGTGTCTTCACTTGGACCTCCAAATATCTTTAAAGGTCTCAAATTACGTTTTTATTCTCTTACGCCGACCCAGAAACCTCCTCTCTACACTCTGACATCATGTGACGCACTCACAATAACACTGAACCACTTTGTGGATTTCACAGCGCTTTACTGATGGATTACTGTCAGACACGTCTCTCCATATTCAGTCTGTTTTCTCCCCCTCTCTCTCACCCATTCATCCAGGCCGTGAGCACGGGATCTCCCCCCCCTCCCCCCTGCATCACCCCCAGCAGCAGGGTGTGGCTGCAGTGAACTCCAGCAGGAGGAAGAGGGCCAGCTCCGGGCACAAGAAGAAGCCCAGGAGCAAGTCTACGAGCGCTTTGGAGAAGGAGACAGCACGGAAAAGCAGCAACAGAAGGAGGAGGAGGAGGACACACGACTCGGAGAGAGAATTACAGAGTCCTGAATCTGACCCGGGGGAGGACAGGAGGAGGACGAATAAAGAGTCTCAAAGTGTAACAAGAGACGACCTCAGGAACCGTGATGATAGTGATGAACGGAGGGAGAGGAAGAGGGAGAGAGGGAGGAGTAAAAGCAGACGGAGGAAAAGTAAGAGTGAGGAGAAGGTAGAGGGTGAGGAGGAGGAGGAAGGGAAGGTGGAGGAGAAGGTGAGTTCAGAGGGGGTAGGGAAAGTGGAGGAGAAGGTGAGTTCAGAGGGGGAAGATGATGTCTTCTTACCGATTCCAAGTGTGGACCGAAAGCTCCCCTCACCCAAATACACCTGGGAGGAGAAGGGGGAAGCGAGCAGGTCTGCAGAGTACAGAGGACTGAGGAGGGAGGAAGAGGAGGAAGAGGAGGAGGATACAGAGCGTGACGCCATGCCGGAGATGGATCCCGTGTTTCAGAGGAATGTGTTCTCCTTCCTCTCCTCCTCGCTGACCCTGGATCAGCAGCAGGAGGACGAGGAGGAGGAGGAGGAGGAGTCTGAGTCTGGAGAGAGTTTATCGGACGCGGCGAGCATCTCGGGCCTCTCTCTGGCCGCGGCGCAGCCCGGACCCTGGCTCGTCCCCAGAGGGAAGAGGAGGGGAGCCCAGAGGAGCTCCTTCTTTAACTTTTTTAACAGGAAGAAGAGCGTGGAGCAGCAGCAGCTGGACGAACCCTCCGGATGAGAGCATTTACTCTTTCTGATAATCTACAGTCTGATATTCTTTGTGCCTTTTTACAGCTGACCTCTGACTGATTTCACAACCTGTAAATAACAACAACATAGAGAGTCCTGAAACAGTCAGCCTTTTCTCCCGTTCCCTCGCTATGGCTTGTGTTTTGGTTGTTAGCCGGCCTGTGGTTAGCACAAGCTGAAGAGATGTTAACGCGTTGTTCTACGACATACAATAAGTCAGTAAATGTGTCTAAATGAGACGACTAAACGTCACCACGGCGACTCTATTGAAGCGAGTAAACTTACAATCCAGAAGTTGCTTCATTAGGACTCGCATTCAAAGAGTTTTGGTGCTGTTATTTCATGATGTTTAATACGGAAAATGTTGAAAGCAAGGACGGTAACCTAGACAATATTGACGCCTAGCTAGGGCTGCTCAATTAATCGTATTCTAATCTCGATTACGATAATGGCTTGCAACGATTACGAAAACAACGTAATCGAAATAAAACGATTTTTTAATTATTATTATTATTTTATTTTTTTTCACTTCAATTATACTTAAAGTTCAGGGTAATCAACTATTAAAAACATACTCCAATAAATGGATGTTTTCAAAGTCAATGAATAATTGCATTTAATAATCGCAATTACAATTATTAGGCGCGTTCACACCAAGTACTTTTCCCACAAAGGTTCCTGAGAACTACGATTTAGTTGCGTTCACACCAAAAAGAACCGGAACTAAAATTAGTTAATGAGAACCTTTTTCTCCCACGAAAGTCCCTGCTCTCTAGCAGGGACTTTCGTGGGAGAAAAAGGTTCCTATGTCTGATTGGCTGGGCGGATTGCAAACCACGCCCCGTCAAACTCCCAAAAACTTTTGTGAAGCCGCCATTTTATTTTCCTCGCATTAGCATTATTAGCATTAGCATTAGCCCAGCGCACAAACGCAGAGAGACTAACGTATGGCAACACAAAATAAAACATGGGAGCGGTGGAGGTGAGGAGGTGTCGGTGTTCTGGCGATTTACTCGGAAGGCTTCAGTAGAAGCTGCTGGGAGTCCCAGCAGCTTCTACTGAAGCCTTCCCCAACTCCGGGGACTTCCGGCCGGGGACTTTGGGCGGCAGTATACGCCGTGAAGTGGTTTGCGGCCTGCCAGTAAACCCAAAGCTGAAGAAGAAGAAGTGACGTCAGCGGCTTCATTTGCCTAATCCTCCCCCAGAGACTTTTTCCGGTGTGAACGCGATCTGTACTTAGTTCATGCAAACTAAAGAGTTCTCAGGAACCTTTGTGGGAAAAGTACTTGGTGTGAACGCGCCTATTGACCCAAATAATCGACATTATGATTTGTGCCATAATCGAGCAGCCCTACGCCTAGCTCACATTACTTGTCTCAAAAGTCCTGATACATCAGAAGAAGTTCAATCAGGAGAGAGTGATTGAGGTGAGCATAGTAAGATGGAAATATGTAAATGACAGGATATAAAGACGGTCTTCCTGATTGAACTCACGCCGAGCTTCATAGACGCAGTAACAGGACACCCAGGTTGATATTTTGATCAAGACAACAGGTACAAATAATTGTGCAGCCCTATTGTAAACACAACATGATATTTAACACAGGTTAAATAAGCACTCCTATAAACATCACAACATCGTTTTATTATTATCCCTTCTTAACGTCTGCAGTAATGTGCTAAGTGTTTCCAGGACAACACGGTATTTCTCTGTCTCCATGCTGTTCCTGCAGAGTAACCCCCCCCACTGCTGTACAAAGACATTTATACCTCATGGAGAAACTGAGCAATAATAATGCAAACTGTCTGAGACTATCATCCGTCAGCACGTCCATCTTGGCTGCGGTCGAATAGTCAACCAAAAAAATATATGAATTATGTATTTTTCCATAAAAGGTTGTGTGATGTTGTTAGAAAATGACATGAGGTCAAGGGTGTGTGGAAGGAGAATTCAAACACGGTGCTAGGAGGTCATACGCTGCACTTTCATGAGCATACTGATGTTTCTGTAAAGCAATTGTATTAATAACACATGGACAATGAGTACAAACATAAAGAGACACTAAAAGTATATGTTTCATGCTCTGGTCAGTTTGACTTTGGGTCTAATAACTTCTATAACATGTCTTCTTTTACACAAGTGGAGAGAGAACATCCAACATCCTCATTTATTCGACCAACTTTGTCTTTTTGTGTCTGTACATTTCTCCTAAATTCGCCATAGGTTAGCATTACATAAGGCCTCATTAGCATAGTTATACATAACATTTCAGGAAACTTGTAATATCAAAAATGGTTGTGTTAATGTCAGTAATGAAGTGGGGAAGTTTCATAGTGATATCTGCTAGTTATATTTGTTACCCTATTCACCTGCTGTGTAACAAAATGGAGGAATTTTACAATCCAGACCTTTAAAGGCCGTTTTCTCTCCTCCTCTTTGCAGAAATCTCCACTTCAGTAACACTTACACACACCGAACTGTCCACTTTCCTGACTCTCTTTATTTTTAAGCTTTTAACACCATTCACACACACTCATTTATTTACTAAAAACATGCAGAAAATGACTTTTTTGTAACAGTTTGAAGAGGTATCTTGAATCCCCTCTGCAAGAGCCTTTGACTCTAAAATGTCAACAAATTGAAACGAGTGTTTTGAACCCGGCTTTATCCAGTGTTCACATTTCTGGTCTGGACGTGGATGCAAATGACACATATTCAATAAGATAATGACTCATTTGCATATTCAAACATGACATTTCAGGTCATTCCTGAACAGAAAAGACTCTTCGACCGCAGCCAGCGTCACATGTTTGAACCAAGCGGCAAACTCTGGACGCCTATAAGGAAGTGCCACAGACTGCAGTTCATCTATTGGCCGATAGGCGATGACTGCAGAAATTAGCCATTTCCATAGACCACATGTTTAAATGCCCAACTTTCAGGAGCGGGCTGGGACTAAAAATCAGCCCGGGAAACTCGACCGGCCCAACGGGAAAACTCCCGGTATTCCCAAAGGCCAGTCCGCCCCTACCGACTTTACAGCAGAAATAAACACGTGTCTACCCCTGGATGAAATACAAATTATTCGGGATATAGTTAGATTCCACCTTCATGATTATTCATTATTATTATTTATAGATACACTCTATGGTTTGAACACATCCTCTGTTTTATGTGACCTCTTCCTGTTGTTCCGTATAAATACATATTTGATCGTGACGATGCAAATCCCTTTTATCTGCAGGTGTGAAATCTATATTCTGTAAATATTTATAGAGAAATATTGTAAATACTCTACTTTATTGTTATAAAACATGATAAATCTATATATAAATGCAGTATATCTATATACAACAGGTACCCACTATAATATTGATTATCGTGTGAAATTGGTAGCTTTCGTGATGGCTCGAAATATAAACACAGAGTATATTATATATATCTATATATATTGTACCTGCCCTATTATGAATGAATGTCTTATAATATGCTGCTGGAAGTGAATTAGGATGCCAAAAATATGCATTCAGCGTGCGTGTTTCACCTACTGTTAATATTGTTTTAATGTGGGGTCAGAATAAAGACACTCCTCGTTGTTCAGAGAGTGCTGTGCCCGTCGTGCCACGTACAGTTGCCTTGGTAACATAAACCACCTTATCCTAACCGCTGATTTGTATTACTGTTAAAATCCTGCAACCAGGGAGAAAAGCAGGACGTTGTATTCATGCCAGAAAATTGCCCTTACTGTAAAATCCTCCATAATAACAATAATAATAATAATAATAATAATAATAATAATAATAATAATAATAATCGTAAACTGGTGCAGAATCTCTGGAAACATGTCATGTGTATTATTTATTTCTGCTCTCCTCTGTTATGACTGTGAAATGTTATTTTTATATGAAATCTTTTGAAACACTCAGGTTGTTCAGATACTTTGCTCTAGATAAGCCATTAGGAAGAAAAGCTACAACGTGACTCCATCATCATCATCATCATCATCATCATCATCATCATCATCACACAAGTGACATCTTGTTATTAAAAATGTTATTTTTCACTATTTATGGAAGCATTAAAGAGGCCCTATTATGTTTTTCCTGTGTCTCCTATAGGTTACTGTGCATGTTAATGGTGTGCAAAGGCTGCCTATAACGCCTCCATTGGACTCCTTTGTTTACTTCCAGAACATTATGACATCACTATGGAACACTCCAACACATTGTACCTGATGGGCTACGGGGCGGGACATCTCTAAGCAGTTTACCAATCACACAGAGCCGGCCAACTAACCAATCAGAGCAGACTGGGCTCTGGTTTCAGACAGAGGGTGAAAAGAGGTGCTGCAGCACAGGCAGTATGCTTTTTGAACATTAAAGCATGGAGACATGTAGAGACACTACATACTGATATACACCTGAACATCAGCAGGAGAGGACTCTTTAAAGTAGAGACACTACATACTGATTTACACCTGAACATCAGCAGGAGAGGACTCTTTAAAGTAAAGACACTACATACTGATATACACCTGAACATCAGCAGGAGAGGACTCTTTAAAGTAAAGACACTACATACTGATATACACCTGAACATCAGCAGGAGAGGACTCTTTAAAGTAGAGACACTACATACTGATTTACACCTGAACATCAGCAGGAGAGGACTCTTTAAAGTAGAGACACTACATACTGATTTACACCTGAACATCAGCAGGAGAGGACTCTTAAAGTAAAGACACTACATACTGATATACACCTGAACATCAGCAGGAGAGGACTCTTTAAAGTAAAGACACTACATACTGATATACACCTGAACATCAGCAGGAGAGGACTCTTTAAAGTAGAGACACTACATACTGATTTACACCTGAACATCAGCAGGAGAGGACTCTTTAAAGTAAAGACACTACATACTGATATACACCTGAACATCAGCAGGAGAGGACTCTTTAAAGTAGAGACACTACATACTGATATACATCTGAACATCAGCAGGAGAGGACTCTTTAAAGTAGAGACACTACATACTGATATACACCTGAACATCAGCAGGAGAGGACTCTTTAAAGTAGAGACACTACATACTGATATACACCTGAACATCAGCAGGAGGAGGACTCTTTAAAGTAGAGACACTACATACTGATATACACCTGAACATCAGCAGGAGAGGACTCTTTAAAGTAGAGACACTACATACTGATATACACCTGAACATCAGCAGGAGAGGACTCTTTAAAGTAGAGACACTACATACTGATATACACCTGAACATCAGCAGGAGAGGACTCTTTAAAGTAGAGACACTACATACTGATAGGGAGGTGTGTGGTGCAGTGGGTAGAGCGTTGGTGTTCGGACAGGTTCAAACCCAGCTGCAGCCAGCATGTCGTTGTGTCCCTGAGACACTTCACCCCAAATTGTTCCTGTGGGGATTGTCCACAGTACTGAGTATGTAAGTCGCTTTGGATAAAAGCGTCTAACAAGTGCAATGTAATGTAATGATATGGACCTGAGCATAATGGGGCCTCTAGAGACGCAGACTGTTACAGATGTTTGTTACCAGCCCATAATTATCTAACGGTTGATGCTATAAGTGAAGTCTTTCATCTGTTCCCATTTCTTTGCATTTCTGCACAACCAACTTCCTGTTCCCCCCAAACAAGACCCTACAGTAGCTTGGTAGCCTCTCTCTCTCTATATGTATGTGAGACTTATTTTATAACGTTTGCTAATGTTCTTTTTTTAGACTTTCATTTCCTTAAGGGGGATCCTATGGCCGGACTGTAAACACATTCTAATAAAAGTGCAAATAAACTGCTACAGATTTCCTCAGTGGTCATGCATGGCTTTTTGTATTGCTTTTTTCAACACGAGAGCAATAACAGTAATGGCCAGCAGATGGCAGCAAAGCCACTTCATTTTAAGACGGGTGAATGTACTGTGTGTCTGAGAAACAGATTTTAGGGATAACAAAAAAGGCTTTCATACGTAGGAAGCCCATTCCAATAAAAAATCAAATTAAATAGAATTAAAATACTTAAATAATCTTAAGATGTTAAAGTAACACTGTGGAATAAATATTTGAAATATAATTAAGAGATAGTAATACAAACATTAGAGGTTAAGGAAAAAATGTATTTATATAGAACTTAAGAAGACGTGCAAGTACCTTTAAATTATCCTTAAGTACTGCACTTCAGTAAATACACTTTCCACTACAAGACATATAGCCTGAGAATAAGGAATAATAAAATGAAGATTCCACTGTGGTCAGGTTGGTATGAAATCTGATCATTTCCCACATATCAATTATTAAACCTGCTTTTCACGAGAACATGGATTTAACATTTCCCCTGCACGCTCACCACTTCAATATCTAATATTAGTTTCCTATATATGTGTAGAGGTGCACCTGTGTGTTCATACAGAAAGAGAAAGAGAGTGAGGAAGAAGAGGAGGAAGAGGAGGAGGAGGCAGTTATAGTCCCAGTTCAGATATGAGCTCTTAAGTCCTGCTGCCACTATAAATAACATCGCTGCGAGCCCATGCTCTCTCAAAGCTGCTTCCTTCTGTTCATATCAGCTCAGAAAGAGAAATATCAGTGCAGCGATAGCTCCACATTCAGCTGCACGCACACACATCGAGCAGATCCAATAAGTGGATCCAAACTATCCGAGCGTGAGGAGGGTACCTATAAAATACTGGGGATTGTTAAACAGAGTGGAACGCTGTTTTACACGCCGTGCTCTGCAGGATGGCTTTCCACATGTGAGGGTCCCTGAAGTGCGTATGGTAGCAAACAAATCTGCACAGTGACACTATGAATGCACCTTCAAAATAAAATGCCATATGTGAGCACAATTGAGCTTAAAGTCTTTACTGTAAAGAGCAACCTCTACCCAAATCATTTCAATGGGAATGGACTTTGTTGCATCCCTTTGGCGTGTAACCTGCAACCTGCACTAAGGAGGTCTGTTACAACACAATCATGCAATACAGGGTCATCAATCCAAGCTGTAATTAGCTAAGGTAAATCGACCTATTTGTAGGAAACACACCAACACAAAGCATTACATTGACATGAAATTGATGATACTCTAAGTGTAATCCATTCATCCTTCTGCAATCGCTCGACATGTCAGAAAATACACATTACATTTACATGAAACTAACATGTTTGTAATGGCCAAAATCCAAAGGTTTGTCTCATAACTCGATTCTTCAACAGTTCTTCTTGTTCTTGGCCACATGCAGAGCTTTGGGCTGGGGAGCAGTTTCAGACACTTTTTAAACTTAACTTAACCCTCCTATTGTCGTCGTTCCCCCCCCCCCCCCCCTTACTTTGGTATTCGCGGTCAAATTTGACCCGTCCTGTTTTAACTGCTATTACGTTAACACAAAAACCATTAACCTGTTAAGCCCGAGCCTGTTTTCCAGGTCTCAGGCTCGAAGATGACATGCCCAGAACAAATGACTATAACTTCACTTCTAAAAGGGGAAATGAATAATCTTTTTTCTCAAAGTAATGATAAACCTGTGAGTTGGATGTAGAAAAGTCAGAATCAATATAGACTGATTTTATTTTAAAGTAAATTCAGATTGAACATAGTAAAAAAATGTCAATTATAGTGTCCGTCCAAAAAAAAAACATTACAGTGAAAACCCTTGAAAGATGGGATAGACTAAAAGCTTTAGGAATCCAAACTATAACATATAATAAGTACTGTATCAAGATGGATGCAAAACAAGTGAAATGTGACCTTTTTAGAGAGATTTAGCAAAAAAAACCACTTCTGGGGTCATTTGGGGGCATTTGACCTTTCTCTGGCCCCCCTTGGTCGATTTTGATGATCTCTTATTAACCGCTAGAGCCAATGGAATCGAGGGAAAGTTCCACATACACACATGTAGCATGCTCACTGCTCTGTCTCTCTTTAGCTAAGGGTTCTATGGCCTGGAAAATGTTGAAGAGTGCTGCTTCAAAAGGTAATTTATGGAAATAGTAAATACTGTGACTCATGCTCTCATACATAAATACAAAGGGCACCAGTGCATACAATGTTTTTTTTTTGTCATGTATAGGGAACATGCTTCAGAAGCGAGGCAAGAATCCTTCCTAGCCTCGGAAAACGAAGAATTGTGGAACAGGCTAACAGGTGTGCAGGTGTACGTCATATGCGAGGCCCCGCCTTAAATGGAGCGTGATTTCCGCCAAAGATTTGGAAATTGGTCCGTGCGCAAAGCATTGCGAAGTACGCCGGCCTCGGTGGAATTCCAAGTGTGGACATTGGAACAGTCCTTCGGCGGGACTCGATGACGTAGTATCCTTGAAATAGTGGCTCTGGAGCATCCTTCCTCGACATTGTGAAACACCCCTAATCACTCGTCGATATCTTGCCAATCCCTTTATGGAAAGCGCCCCCTGCAGGTATAACAATGTTGGTGACATCAGGAAACAACTAAGGAATCATATAATTCATAAATTGTCAAAGTATTGATTTTATGTTTGCAGGAAACGATGATTAACCACGTGTCCACTACAGTGGGCGTCATGCATCACTGGCTATATTTCAACTAGCCTACAATTCATACTGTTACTGCTACTGTTGTTCTTGAAAATACTTAATCTGCAATATCTTTTTGGGGCGTAAATCAATATACTTATGTTATTGTAATGTAACTTTAAGTTTGCACATCTTTATTTATCATTTTTTCCATGTCTTCAGTTCAAACTTTAACGTATACTGTACATTTAAAAAAACTAGATAAAAAGAAACTACTGTTAAAATCTTGTTGTTCATGCCCCAAGAGCAATACAAACACTTTTCATAATTCATGCATGAAAGGGTTAACGTGTTGTTTATTAAATATAATGTAGCCCAGTTAAAAATCAGTTTTCTGTTTTTTATTTAAATGTAAATGTACTATTTTATCATTTGTTTTATTCTTACCTCTTGAACATTGGTTATTCATTCACTAATGTGTCCCTGCAGGTGCATCGTAAGTCCCCCCTCCCCTGCAGTCTCATTTTATTTTGAAACTCCTGTCTTTACCGGATGTTAGACATCACCGTGTGTGCATTTACGGTCACATCAGCCTGCGCTCAGAGGGAGAAAAGCCTCGCGCTTCTCCGCAGACGCTCGAGCAGCGAAAACCTGCGCGTGTTTCACCGCAAAGAAGACCCTCCGCTGCACAACAACCGGATTACCGCACTGCAAACCCGCAAACACCCCTCAGATAAGTAGGAAAAACTCTCCTTTAAAATCCGATTCTACATCTGGCTCTGCTTATTAAGACTTTGCGTTAATTATCCGGATAGTTGTTGATCATAAAGAGTTTCTTTTTCCCTGTAAAGTGCGTTATTTTTGGATGAAAAAAACACACACTTGGAAACTATACTATGAATCTTAAGCGCTGTAGGATATAGTTTTTCCTTCTTTTTTCTGGAGGATCTGGACCTGCAGAATGAACTCAGAGAGCCTCTGCTTACTTTCTGTGCCATAAAGACACACCGAGCCATGGGTTGAAAAGCGACCATGATAGACTGCGGGGATGTTCACCGTGGGAGGGAGCAGGATTTTCTGTGTTATGTAATGATTGACAGTGCCTGATAATTAGAGGAAAATCCAAAAACCACCCCCACCCCCCCATTACCCCTACCCCCCCTTCCCTTGTATGTCAAGGAGTGCGTTTGGCATGTCAGGTGTTTATAATGAATACAAGCTCTTAACGTTTATTAACAGGATACAAGTCAGAGGATAAATTGGTATTCGGCTTTATATTGACATTTTCTTTTGCTTAGAGAGCCAGTAAAGCATTTTTGATTAACCTCATTTAGACAATACTTACCTCTTCCCCTCTCCAATCTTTTTTTGTATTATTATATCATGAGTTACTAACATCATGGAGCTCCTAACTGTTGATCTTCTCCATGCCGTGTTGGCATCGTCCTCTAAAATGACTTCAGGAAAACGGCTTCTCTTTGATTCTCTGCGTTGCATAATTCCTAATGGCTTCTAAAATGCTGTGATGTTAATTAATCTTGCCTTCACATTTGGGGATATGTAGTCAATCTGAAATTCTCAACCTCTGTGTGACTTCCTGTTTCTGAACACCTGTAGCCATTTAGTCAATCTTCACTAGAGCCTTCGTGGGTCCCTCCCTCCCCCCCACTCATTAGGGCTGGTGGGGGGGGTAGGATTTCGGGGCCTCTCAGGGGGGTTTTCCAACCTGTGGAGGTCATAGGCAGGGCTCCAGAACCATGGAGACCAGCCCGGAGAGCCCCAACCGGGCCGTGGAGTATCTCCTGGAGCTCAACAACATCATCGAGAGCCAGGCCAAGCTCCTGGAGACGCAGCGTCGCCGCATCGAGGAGCTGGAGGGCCAGCTGAACCGGGTCAGCCAGGAGAACCAGGGCATGAAGAAGACCCCCGAGCAGAACCACAACCACAGCCAGCCCCCACCCCTCCCCGGACATCATGGCGTCGGGAACGTCAACGCGGCGACGGCTCAGGTCTCGGCTGCTTCTTCTTCTTCTTCCTGTGCGACCCCCGGGCCCGGCAGGGAGCGGCGGAGCCACACCCGGCTGACCCGAGGCATCTCCTGCGGGTCCTCCAGTGGACTGGAGCGCACCGACAGCACCGACACCAACACCAGCTCCACCATGCGCAGAAAGTAAGTCCTCACACACATATATACGCCTCCTTGGTCCTCCACCAATCACTGATAGGCTTCATGTTATTTTAGAGAAATATTGGGGGTATAGACTAGAGTGGTGCAGGAATGAGTCCAAAGATATTTCTTTTTGCATAATCCAAAATCCAATAGAATGATCCCATTGGCTTTTTTGTGTGAGGGAACCAGGGAGATGCTAACTTCCAGGTCGGCCTACAGCTTTAAAGGTGCAAAGAGAGGCTAAGTCCCGTACCATAGGAACTTATTTAGGACATTTGAATGAGAGGTCACATTTTGTTAAGGTACTACTCAAAAGTAGTTTTTTTTGCAAGTAAGGACATTTGCAGTTTGTCGTAACATTTCCTTTTTTGTATTCATAGCTTGCTTGGAAACTTAGCTATGCTCCACGAACAAAGGTAACATTATCTTACCTAATGCTTCTATTGGCTAGCGCTGCAACACATACGTGATTTTATAAGGGGCGGGACATCTCTAAGCAGAGCCAGCCAGCTAACCAATCAGAGCAGACTGGGCTCTGGTTTCTGACAGAGGGTGTAAAGAGGTGCTGCAGCACAGGCAGTATGAGAAGAATAAAGAGCTTTTTGAACATTAAAGCATGGAGACATGTCCCAGTAGAGCAGTGCTTCTCCACTGGTGGTCCGTGAGGCTATTGGTAAAATTTCACATTTGAAATAAATAAATACATTTAAGTTTTCCGCACTCTCGCGGGAATATCTCTGCAAAGGAGTGAGCTTAAGTTTCACTTTCGAGTGCATGATATAGCCCAGCGCAACACCTTCGTCACACATGTTGCCACCTGTTTGTACCATTTTCAGGCGATTTGTAATCTGTTCTAGAAAAACGATGTGTTTTTGGATATTTGTGGAGTTAGGTGGTCCTTGGTATGAAAAGGTTGAGAAACACTGCACTAGAGAGACTACAGTACATACTAATATGAACCAGGGCCCCTTTAATTGACAAACGTCATATTTTATTCTCTTGCCATTGACTACCATGCATATTTTTTCCTAATAAAGTCAGACTTTGCCTCTCTTTGCACATGTTATAGTTTCCACCAATAAACACAGACAAGAAGAACAAGCGCAGAACATTGACTGCAACAGCTAAACACTTAGCTAAACACTTTGTTGATGCACTTAGAAATAATGAGTAAACATTGTTCTTTGCTTTGGTTGTGATGTCAGAAACATTTGGATAGGTCACAGCTATGAATTATGAAAGACTCCATCTTCGCTCGCTGCATCGTTTA
Source organism: Harpagifer antarcticus (assembly GCA_902827135.1). NCBI lineage: Eukaryota > Metazoa > Chordata > Actinopteri > Perciformes > Harpagiferidae > Harpagifer > Harpagifer antarcticus. Next base: position 460,030 of record CADEHL010001334.1, read on the forward strand.
TCTCAGGAGTGCACGAACTACAGGTCATGAACTCCTTTCCAAAAAACTTTGTGGGGTTATTTTTGGGGTTTTGGCAGAAGGAAATTCATATGGTGCCTCCCTAACGATTACCCCACATATATACATGGAGCTGCATCCTCTCAGTCATTATCCTCACCGTGATGGGGATGTATAAACACCAACATGAAGGAATATGCAGAGAGCCGAAGGACTTATAAGTGCTCGAGGGGTCATTTCCTCACGCCGATGATGTTCCCCTGCGGAGGGTTTGATTTGTGTTGTGATCAGTCTATTATGTGATGTACCCTCTGGACTTTCTGAAAACACCCTCCTACTGTTTTGCTAAAAGTGTGTTTTTATTCCCTTCCTCCTCTCTCTGAACTCTAGATTTTCCTCCTCCTCCCCCCCTAACTAAACTCAAGGCCGACCTGAAGTTAGAGTGCTGCAAACACAGCTTTGGCAAACAGCAAGTGCATCTGTCCTCGCTTTCACTTTTCACCACGCACGCACACAGCAGATAGCTTTTTGTAAGGGAAGCGTTGTGAGTGGGCAGCGACTCATGTGGAAAAGCACACAGTGAAATATATTGTTGCAGTCAGTCCCTGTGATAACATTCCTCGACATGCAATTATCACCAGATTCATCCCAATCGTCTTGGACCAAATCCCTTATCGATTATCCTCTCCTCCCATCATCCCCGGGGCTCACTTAGTCATCACACAGAAGCACATATTAGTTATTTATGTGGGTGTTAAAGCGCTGATGAATTGTAAATGCAGATCTGGCTGATGCTGCCTTGTTAATTGCCTGTAGCCGAGTGCGGATCCAGACTCAGACGAGCGTATTCTATGAAGTGTCACATTTAATAAAGAGTCACCCGCACGGCACAGCAGATTGTCCCCGTCTGGCTGTGACTCACCCTCGCCCCCAAAACTGGCCTATTATCTGAGGTCAGCCACAAAATCTGCTCCTCTGATAACGGATCAGATTGGAGCGTCGTGAGGAGACTCTAAATACGGCCGGGATCAGAGGGAGAGACAGAAGGGAGAGGAGGGAGAGGAGACGCATGTCAGGGGGGAGGAGAGTTACAGAGTGACCGGACTCAGTCTGCAAGAGGAAAGGTGGAACACACACACTGATTCACCATCTGTCAACAGTGTGTGTGTGTGTGTGTGGTGTGTGTGTGTGTGTGTGGTGTGTGTGTGTGTGTGTGTGTGTGTGTGTGTGTGTGTGTGTGTGTGTGTGTGTGTGTGTGTGTGTGTGGTGTGTGTGTGTGTGGTGTGTGTGTGTGTGTGTGTGTGTGTGTGTGTGTGTGGAGTCTGGTCTAGAGAAGGCATGGCTCTGAAGGCTGACTTTTGAGCTTTTGTCCTAATCTCTGCTGTCTGTCCCTCGTTCCACATTTAAATCAACGTAAATAATCAAACATATGTAAAAGGCCATGTTCCATTTTTAAAGGGGATCAAACAGTGCATTTTAAAGCTGGTAAACAACTAGCTATCCAATCATATCTTGCATACTAATTCAACATTTACTTTCTTCCCAAACGTTGCAAGACTTCCTCCCATTTCTTACAGAAGCTATAATGCCTCTCCTGTATAGCAGAGGTTCATTTACTGTCCCCATGTGTTGTTATCTCCTGTAGCCATGCGTGCAGCAGATGCATCCAAACAGAGTGGCTCCTCTCTCTTCTCTCTCCCCAGCGGCACGCCATTAACAGCTGTCCCAAATTCCTCTCCTCCTTAATGGTGGTGTGAACAATGTGAGGCCTTCAGGTGCCGAAACCATTTCTGAGTTTCTCTCCTCCGAGAAGCAGCGGGGCGGAGGGCATCGCTGCAGATGTTTTTCTCTTGTTGTTATTTTGAGAGAGGTCATGCTAGAGCGTGTGTGTGAGCGTGTGTGTGAGTGTGTGTGTGTGTGTGTGTTTGTGTGTGTCAGTGTTTCTTTATATAATGCATGGGCTTGTGCAACAAAGTGTGAAAGAGGGTAGGAGTGCATGAGAGATTAATTAGTGTGACCAGAGTGTAATTACCCCTGGCCCTAGGGTGATAATTACTGCTGTGCGCGTATTAATATAGAATGAGTGTGTGTTTGTGGTGCATTGTGGGATGTGCGTTATGAGATGTGACTCTGCAGGACAGGCCGTCATGATGTTATGATGTGACAGAACTCGCTGTGTGAAGCAGAGATTTACCCTTCATTATGAGCAGCTGTCCTCACAGGATGAGAAGGAGGGGGAGGTAGAGGTCTCTGTGACGGCCCCTCTGGTGAGGATACTCACAGTTTATTATATAAAGCTGAAAGGAAAAGAGGACTCGAGCTTTCTCACTGTTAGACAGCAGCTCCTGAAGCAGGGCTGGGCGGTAAATCAACATTAGTATCCGTGTAATCCTCGTATTACATGACATTACATCACATGTCACTTGTTAGACGCTTTTATCCAAAGCGACTTACATACTCAATACTGTGGGCAATCCCACAGCAGCAATTTGGGGTTTGAACCCTGATCACCAACGTGCTAACCCACTGCACCACACGTCTCCGTATCACATAGCATTAATACTAGTTATTTTCAAGCAGTCATCTGGTTCTCATCATTAATATCTGTATTACTACTAATACACCAATCTTGTAATATACACATTTTAATATATTTGTATTGTGGCACAGTTTTACTTTAACACAAATTGCATTTGTGTACTCCTTATGTTTATATACATATGTGTATTCTATTTTTGAATTATTTATTTATTGCACATTTAACATCTTGTGTTAATATAAATATTTGGGAACCACTTTACAATAAGACTTCCCTTATAAAGGCTTTACGAATAGTTTGTAATTAATTTATTAATTAGGTTGTGAACACTTTATAAATCATTAATAAGCGTCTATAAGACATGCGATAAACAGGGCAACTCTGACCGGTTGCTTGCCAAATAGTGAGCCCACATTTATCTGTACTGCTAAGCCTATTGGCTACTTTTATTTAACCTTTATTTAACCAGATAAAAAGCATTGAGATCAAATCTAATTTACAATGCTGACCTGGCCAAGAAGGCAGCAAGGTTACACATTATTACACATAACGAAAAGCAGTCACTACATTGTGCACATTTGGGAAAGTAAGAAAGGCACTACTTATTACTGCAAGGACCATAATAAAAAGACTCTTTCCAGCCTCAGTCCGCACGGCAGGAACCTGGAGCCGTAGCCAGGCTCTGGATCTGAGGTTGTAAGAGTCACAAAGTGGAGCAAATCTGGCACACATACTGTATACAGTGGAAGCTTTCCTAAAATGGCTTTATACATTAATAAAAACCAATGCTGCATCCTACGCGTACTGTGAGGACCATCCAGTTAGGCTATACAGTTTGCAATGATGAGTCCTATAGGGTGCATTTGATATGTATCACAGTGCAGCATGGTAGAGTGGGTCAAGTTTGGCCAAAACAGTGGGACAGGCACATCTATAGATGGTATCACCGTAGTCCAGCTGGGACAGGAATAAGCCAGAGACCAACCTTTTACGGGAAGAAGTTGAAAAACAACATTTAAGTCTGTAAAGGAAGCCAAGAGTGAATTTCAATTTCTTAGTTAGAACTTCAATGTGGTGTTTGAAGTTCAGATTACTGTCCATCCAAAAGCCCAGATATTTGTATGTATCAACAAACTCAACAGAGACGCCATCAAGGGTGTCAATGGAGAGGCAAGAGGACGCTGACTTGGGAGCAAAGAGCATTGCTTTGGTTTTCTTACTGTTCAATAGCAGTTTAGCTGCATGCTGCAGCGTGATCACTGGGAGACAATCCGCTTTGCCGACATGCGGGCTGACAATTAATCCCAGGAAAAAAGCGAACACGAGGGTAACTTTCTGCAACATTGTGCTGCAACACACCTAATTCCAGATCAGCAGCTCAGGTAGATCAGCTGCTCAGATCAATCAGGTCGATCAGCTGCTCAGGTCGATCAGCAGCTCAGGTCGATCAGCTGCTCAGGTCGATCAGCAGCTCAGGTCGATCAGGTCGATCAGCTGCTCAGGTCGATCAGGTCGATCAGCAGCTCAGGTCGATCAGCAGCTCAGGTCGATCAGCTGCTCAGGTCGATCAGCAGCTCAGGTCGATCAGGTCGATCAGCTGCTCAGGTCGATCAGGTCGATCAGCTGCTCAGGTCGATCAGGTCGATCAGCTGCTCAGGTCGATCAGCAGCTCAGGTCGATCAGCTGCTCAGGTCGATCAGCTGCTCAGGTCGATCAGCAGCTCAGGTCGATCAGCTGCTCAGGTCGATCAGCTGCTCAGGTCGATCAGGTCGATCAGCAGCTCAGGTCGATCAGCAGCTCAGGTCGATCAGGTCGATCAGCAGCTCAGGTCGATCAGCAGCTCAGGTCGATCAGCAGCTCAGGTCGATCAGCTGCTCAGGTCGATCAGGTCGATCAGCAGCTCAGGTCGATCAGCAGCTCAGGTCGATCAGCAGCTCAGGTCGATCAGCTGCTCAGGTCGATCAGCAGCTCAGGTCGATCAGGTCGATCAGCAGCTCAGGTCGATCAGGTCGATCAGCAGCTCAGGTCGATCAGGTCGATCAGCAGCTCAGGTCGATCAGGTCGATCAGGTCGACAGACCAATAAAAAAAACGCGTCTAAAAAGCTAAGTACAAATTATAAAAAGTCAGTATGCACAAGAGGTAGTCAATGCCAAAAAACGAGAATGAGACAAATACTAACAGAGACAAATCAACGTGCTGCCATCTTGGAACACACACCTGAAGCTTAGCTTACTTCGTGTTCTTCATCAGCCAGCATCCTTGGTGTCTGTTGTTCACTGAGTTGATTCTCGCTAAGTAGCCAATATAAGGCTTAGTCCTCTTGCCAAATACTGAGCCCACATTTATCTGTACTGCTAAGTGTTATTATAAATGGTGGTAACTCATTAATACATGGGAATGTGTTTTACACTTTACAACAAGGCTCCCTTTTGGCAACTATAAATGTTAGTAACTCGTAAATAAATGGTCATAAAGAGATGCCAACAAACATCAAGATGGAAGGGGGGGCAAACAACTCAGGGAACAACAGATACCAAGGATGCTGGCTGATGAAGAAGACGAAGTAAGCTAGGTAGCCAATATAAGGCTTAGTCATCTTGCCAAATAGTGAGCCTGTGTTGATGTATGAAAACTGTTATAACTGGTTTATAAATGGTTCTTAATGATTAATAAAGTGTTTACAACCTAATCCATAACCTAATTACAAACCCTTTATGAATCCTTTATAAGGGTAGTCTTAGGCTGGAGCCACAGGAGAACGGTAACGGTCTCTATCACAGTGATTCTCAAACTTTTTTCAGTAATGTACCCCCTTTGAAACATCAGTACCCCCTGACTGACCCCGGACATTTTTGACAGAAAAAGCCTATTTAAATCATTACAATATAGTGATGTTCCCTCAGTGTGTGATTTATTAACTCCTTAGTGCATGAATTACAACAAACTAAGGATATTTTCATCTTTATGCATGAAAAAGATTTTTTCAATTACTTTTTCAATATATTTAACAAACCAATAAAGAAAATGATATATTATTAAAAACTATAAATACAATACACACATGTAACATGTTTATATGAGGACCCCCTTAGTGGTTCTAGGAATATTTTATATAAAATTGTGTTTTCTATTTAACTTATTGTACTAAGATTATTTTTGTAATCATGCATGGTATTTTTTCAATGAACTCACGTACCCCCTGCAGTACCCCAACGTACCCCTAGGGGTCCGTGTACCCCCATTTGAGAATCACTGCTCTATCATATACTGTAGACGGTTCGGCCACACGAGGCCGACAGATAACGATAACGGGTCCCAAGGTGATCGGCGGACGAAACGCTCTGGGGGGCCAAACGGCTCCGTGTCTACGCCCTAACGATCATTTTCTGATAACGATGACGCCATAGCCCCTCCTCTCCCCACCTCTCCTGCTCACCCCCGTGTGTCCCGCGTCATCGCTGATGTGTTTCGCCAACAACAACAACAACAGTTTTCCGAGTGTTTCGAGCGTTTCCGGTATCTCGCAGGACAGTGCAAACAGGTGCCTCCAGCAGACCCCCCCCCCACCCCCACGGCAGAGTTTCCGTTCTAAAATTCTCCGGTCAAAATGTCGCTTATTGTTTAGGTGTCCTTTGACACTCAGGCAGTCATATCATTAGCTAGAACTAGCTAGATCTGATCGATATATGGACATGAACGCGAGTGAAGTCTAATCGGACCGGAGAGAGAGATCAGAGATCAGCCCTGCCTCTCCCACCTCTGCTGCTAAATCCAGGGCAACCATGGCAACCATGCTCGGAAGTCTTCTTCGCTGCTTTTGGTGTATTGTGTGGCGGAAGTACAGCGCCACTTACAGGCCCGGCATATGTACTACAGCGTCTCCAGCGGGTCGAGCGGTCTCGTGTGGAAGGACACGTTTCTGGTGCCTATTGCGTGTGGACGGAAGACTTTTTTGATAACGATTTCGGTTTGTTTACGTTACCGTTCCCGCGTGGCTCCAGCCTTATTGTAAAGTGGTACCAATATTTGTATTCTAGTTTATATTATTTAATCTTTAATGGCACATTTTTTAAACATTCATTTATATTTTTATCTTTATGTTTATATACATATTTTTTATTTTATCTTTCTTTCCGTCATTAATTAATTTTATTATATTCTAATTTATTTCATCTTCTTTTTATTTTCATTGCTATTTCTTTATTTCATATTTATATTTTTTACTAAAATAGTGTATTGCTCAAAAAGGCTGCACTAAGTAATCTCATTTACTTTTGTATTATATTATATTATATCATTATCTCCACATTACTGATGAATATTAATAAGAAATCTCATTGTGTGAATATTTAATTAAGCTTTAAAACCACAATATTGAGATATTTGATCAAAAATCTTGTAATATTTGATATGTTGCCAAGCTTGAACGAGGTTGTGTCTCCATTTCGTCTCCCATCATACCTCCATCTATCTCCCTCTTCCTGCAATGCATTGTGGGTATATCCACTCTCTGAATTTGACATCCCTCCCAGCTACTTCTTCTTCTTCTACTCTGTCTTTATAACTCTCACTCACACACACACACACACACACACACACACACACACACACACACACACACACACACACACACACACACCACACACACACACACACACACACACACACTCACTCTCCCCCCTCGCTGTTTCTGTTTCCCACTGCTGCAGATATGACTCAGAGAAGCTGCAGAAAATTACTTTGTGCTGTTCTCTTTTCCTCTCTCCGATTCCTGCATCTTCTGAATCTCGGCTCCTGATTTGATCTCAATATTCTCTGTCTTCACGCTCACAAAGAGCTCATTGTATGTGTTCCTTTCGACCAGCGTTGCACGTCCTGTAGCCGCTCAGGTATAGATGCAACTTCTCGAAATGATCCAGCCTCTGGCGAATGTGTGGGCACTGACCTGTGACATGTGATGGGAGGAAATCGATGTAAACTCAGCATCACTTTCCAGAAGACTCACAGAGAAGCTGCCATTTTCTCAAGAACCCAATCCCCTTCTCTCCTCTACAGTAGATGTCGTCTATTTACGGATTAAACAATGTTTAATTTGAGCCAGAATTAGAGTATCGTTAACACTGAGTGATTGCTGTGATGCGGTGAAGCTTGACGTATATTTAAATGATGTGTGTGTGTGTGTGGGAGGCACGTGTGTGTGGGTGGTGTTTTTTTGCCTCGCCTCGGTGCAGTGTTTCGAACAATGTGTGCAAATGAAAAAATATGTTCTCAAGTGTCAGTGGTTCAATGAAGAGTAGATGACTTTTATCAACATGCATATCACATGGCTTTACAGGTGTGTATGTCTTGGCGGTGTCACATTTTGTAATTGCACGTGTAAATTATATATTCGCATATTTTAAATACATACTGTCAAACAGAGATCAAAGCACACCGCATATCCTGTCATATCCACCCACTGTACCTCATGCACGTTGATAAACCTGTTGCATTCGTCTCTATTCAAGCCAACTTATATCTTATATATCATCATGTTTAAATCAATACAAATGATATATGGAATGGGAAACATCTGTTTTTTCTATTGCCAAGGCAAGATTGAAATGCAAACTAAAATAAAATGTAAAATATACTAGATAATATGTGAACAAAAAATCTAAATATATACAAGTACAAATAATATTTAAAATATTAATTAAGGTTTATTTTGAAAATACAAACTCCATCCATCTTCTACCGCTTATCCGAGTCTTGTCGCGGAGGTAGCAGTCCCAGTAGAGACCAATATCGTATTGAACAATAATTGTGTCATATATTTAGCTTAAAGAGGCCCTGTTATCCTCTTAGGGTTTTTCTCTTTCCTGTTGTGTGTTATTTAGGTTTGTGTGCATGTAAATGGTCTGCAAAGGCTAAAATCACAAATTCCTTATATCACTTTGTGACACAGTTGATCCTATTGGCTAGCGCTTCAACACATTGTACGTGATAGGCTAAGGGGCGGGACATCTCTAAGCAGTTGACCAATCACAACAGAGCCGGCCAGCTAACCAATCAGAGCAGATTTGTCACGGTGAGTGAAGGAAGCAGGACCCAAGCGCAGATAACTTTGATAAACCTTTATTTCAAGGCTAAAATGGAACGAATACAGCCAAACACAGAACACTCACCGGTGAAGTCCGTCACCAACAAAAGAAGCACCGACACTGAACACAGCACGAGACAAGACTAAATACAGGGAGGGATAATTACAAGACACAGGTGAACACAATCGGCAAACGAGACACAGGTGAGGAGGGAGGAGAAAAACACAAGAGCCACAGGTGAACACAATTAGCTAACGAGACACAGGTGAGGAGGGAGGAGAACACACAGGGACACTAACGACAGGAGGAAAACATGACAGAGAACAGTGAAAACACCCAAACCTAGACAGAACTGTGACAGAACCCCCCCCTCAAGGGACGGATTCCAGACGTCCCTAAACCCCAACACAAAAATCCAAAAAAAAATCCAGCAGGGTGGGTGGAGGGGGTCCGGAGGAGGGACGTATCCCTAGGCCACCAGGGTGGGTGGAGGGGGTCCGGAGGACGGGACTAAGCTGACCGCCCAGGAGCCCAGTAGGGGACCAGGAAGGGATCTCGGGCGGACGGCCCGGGGGCACGGCAGAAGCCGAGAAGGGGGACTCGGGCGGACGGCCGGGGGGCAAGGCAGAGTCCATGGTGGGGGTCTCGGGCGGACGGCCCGGGGGCAAGGCAGAGTCCATGGTGGGGCGAAGGCCACAGCGGGCGAACTCAGGGGGCCGAGCATGAGGGCGAAGGCAGCGGCAGGAAGAGTCAGGGGGCCGGGCTCGAGGACGAGGGCAGCGGCAGGAAGAGTCAGGGGGCCGGGCTCGAGGACGAGGGCAGCGGCAGGAAGAGTCAGGGGGCCGGGCTCGAGGACGAGGGCAGCGGCAGGAAGAGTCAGGGGGCCGGGCCCGCGGACGAAGACCGCGGCTCACAGAGGGTCGGGATCGAGGGCGAAGACCAGACAGCTCCGGAGGCCGGGCAGGACCCGGTGTCGGCCGGACAGGAACCGGAGCCGGCGGGACAGGCTTCGGCAGGATCCCCCACGGAAGAGGACCAGGAGTTGGCAGGACCCCCAGCAGGAGAGCGGTTGGCGGGACCTCCGACGAGACAGGACAAAAGGTTGGCAGTACCCCCGGCAGGAGAGTAGTCGGCGGGGCCTCCAACGGGACAGGACACAGGGTTGGCAGGACCCCCGGCAGGAGAGTAGTCGGCGGGGCCTCCAACGGGACAGGACACAGGGTTGGCAGGACCCCCGGCAGGAGAGTAGTCGGCGGGGCCTCCAACGGAACAGGACATAGGGTTGGCAGGACCCCCGGCAGGAGAGTAGTCGGCGGGGCCTCCAACGGGACAGGACACAGGGTTGGCAGGACCCCCGGCAGGAGAGTAGTCGGCGGGGCCTCCAACGGAACAGGACATAGGGTTGGCAGGACCCCCGGCAGGAGAGTAGTCGGCGGGGCCTCCAACGGGACAGGACACAGGGTTGGCAGGACCCCCGGCAGGAGAGTAGTCGGCGGGGCCTCCAACGGGACAGGACACAGGGTTGGCAGGACCCCCGGCAGGAGAGTAGTCGGCGGGGCCTCCAACGGAACAGGACATAGGGTTGGCAGGACCCCCGGCAGGAGAGTAGTCGGCGGGACCTCCAACGGGACAGGACATGGGGTTGGCAGGAACCCCGGCAGGAGAGTAGTCGGCGGGGCCTCCAACGGGACAGGACATGGGGTTGGCAGGACCCCCGGCAGGAGAGTAGTCGGCGGGGCCTCCAACGGGACAGGACATAGGGTTGGCAGGAACCCCGGCAGAAGACTAGTCTGCGGGACCTCCAACTGGACATGAGTAGGGGCTTGAGTGGGGACTCGAGAGAGGGCTTGAGAGGGAACTTGAGAGGAAACTGGAGAGTGGACTCGAGAAGGAACTCGAGAGGTGACTCGAGAGGTAACTCGAGAGGGGACCTGAGAGGGGACTTGAGAGGGGACCTGAGAGGGGACTTGAGAGGGAACTCGAGATGGGATGAGGGAAGGGACTAGAGAAGTGACTCGAGGAGGGACTTGAGAAGTGACTAGAGGTGGGACTGGAGAAGGGACTAGAGAAGGGACTAGGACAGCTGGGGCCAGAGCTAAGGCTGGAACCATGGCTGCTGGGGCCAGAACTAGGTCTGGAACCATGGCTGCTGGGGCCAGAACTGGGGCCGGAATGATGGCTGCTGGGGCCAGAACTGGGGCCGGAATGATGGCTGCTGGGGCCAGAACTGGGGCTGGAACCATGGCTGCTGGGGCCTGTACTGGGGCCGGAACTATGGCTGTGTGGGCCGGTTCTGTAGCCGGAACCATGACTCTTGGGGCTCGGATTGCTAGCCTGGACTTGCGACTCCTTCTCCTAGAAGCCGCCTGAAGGCTCCGTGGACCTCCAAAAGCCAGCCGAGTTCCAGAAAAACGCCTCTTGGACAGGAGCAGGAACTGGGGCGGAAGCACTGGTTGACTCCAGACGGAACACACCGAGACGTTTATAGTCCGCAGGCTGGAAATCACACGCCCAGATGAAGTTCAACATCCAGTCAGGTAAGAACTTCACCAAGTCCGGTTTCTCCATAGCCAACCGGTGCGCCTCTACCAGAGCGGCCTCCTTCTGCCGAACACTGGACGCTCCCCTCCACCAATCATAGCAGCAAGCCAAAGCAAATGAAAAATGCTGTAATTCCACCTCAAATGGGTCATCTGCTGGGTCCATCTCTGGTCGGTGCTTTCTGTCACGGTGAGTGAAGGAAGCAGGACCCAAGCGCAGATAACTTTGATAAACCTTTATTTCAAGGCTAAAATGGAACGAATACAGCCAAACACAGAACACTCACCGGTGAAGTCCGTCACCAACAAAAGAAGCACCGACACTGAACACAGCACGAGACAAGACTAAATACAGGGAGGGATAATTACAAGACACAGGTGAACACAATCGGCAAACGAGACACAGGTGAGGAGGGAGGAGAAAAACACAAGAGCCACAGGTGAACACAATTAGCTAACGAGACACAGGTGAGGAGGGAGGAGAACACACAGGGACACTAACGACAGGAGGAAAACATGACAGAGAACAGTGAAAACACCCAAACCTAGACAGAACTGTGACAAGATTAGGCTGTGGTGTTTGGATACTACTTAGGACCCCAAAGCAGAGACTGACACAAGTTAAGTTTCAAGGTGTTTTAATAAAGAAAGCTAGGCCAAGGCAGGGACTGAAGACAGGGACTGAAGACAGGGACTGAAGACAGGGACTGGAGACAGGGACTGGAGACAGGGACTGGAGACAGGGACTGAAGACAGGGACTGAAGACAGGGACTGGAGACGGACTGAAGACAGGGACTGAAGACAGGGACTGGAGACAGGGACTGGAGACAGAGACTGGAGATGGAGACTGGAGACAGGGACTGGAGAAAGGGCCTGATGAAAGGGACTGGAGACGGACTGAAGACAGGGACTGAAGACAGGGACTGGAGACAGGGACTGGAGACGGAGACTGGAGACAGGGACTGAAGACAGGGACTGGAGACGGACTGAAGACAGGGACTGAAGACAGGGACTGGAGACAGGGACTGGAGACAGGGACTGAAGACAGGGGGTGCGTCTCACTTCGGTTATTTTTCATTTTCTCGCTCCTCTGTCTCGGTATCACCAGAAGTTGATTTAGCTGCGTCGTCTTGAGTAGCGTCCGAGTGGCCTTATTTTGCCGGAGGATCGAGGAGCGATAACGGAGGAGCGATAATCGGAGCGAGACCATCCTCCGGTGAAATTCTCAGACACTTGCCCCGCCCCCTTACTGTGTATCGCTCACTGATTGGACGATGCAGCGCATGCACCGATCTGGCTGCTGTCAGACGATCAGCTGTGCGGCGTCATCACGCTCTGGAGGAAACGGCGTCCCATTGCTCTTAAAACTCATTTCCCTGCTTCTCGTGGTTTCCTTGCGTCTCTCCATGCTTCCCTGGTGGGAGGGACTAGTCGCAGGGAAACGACGCAAGTGAGGGACGCAAGGAATCCACTTAACCGAAGTGAGACGCAGCTAAAGTAGTGAGGGGTAAAAAGAGCAAACAACAGGAAACAACACAACAACCAAAAATCCCATGCAGAAACATAACATGGGCTCTGGTTTCAGACAGAGGGTGAAAAGAGGTGCTGCAGCACAGGCAGTATGAGAATACTAAAGAGCTTTTTGAACATTAAAGCGTGGAGACATGTAGAGACACTACATACTGATATGAACCTGATGATCAGCAGGATATGTCCTCTCCTCTCTTCCTGGGTATGCACATTGAGAGCGATTGAAACCCGAGTTGTATGTCTTGCTTGTGAACTCATAAGCTGATTATGATCTATTTTTAACCGTTTTGTTGGCAGCTTATTCTGCCTTCTTCAGTATAATTGTACAGTAACGACTCGTTGTGGCAACATAAGCAGCAGATATAACGTCAACAGACAGGCAGGCGGGGTGAGGAAAGACATCTCAAGGTTTGTGACCTGAACAGGGATTAAATCGTCTCTGGTGGGACGTGATATCTTTTGTTATCCCCCGTAGACACATTGCCCTGGCTCTGTGAATGTCTCCACTTGTCTTTCATTTCTCTTCTCCCTCCATCTGTAACATCTATACAATCACAATATCTACGAAGGACACACATAAATAGCTGTGATGTAAAGTTTTTTCACAGGAAGTGAAATGTTCTTGGATCAGGCGGTGAGAGATATAGTTGCTGTGGAAACTGAAAAGCTGTCCTCAAGGCAGTTACAGTGTTTTATTTCAGTCCACGCATGCGTTTGAGTCAGAGGAGACGTACAAATCTGTAACACCATAAGGAAATATATGTGGAAATATATAAAAAAGATGGAGGGCGGGACAAGGCGGGACGCTATGGGGGGGGGGGGAATAAAATAACATTTAAACCACTTTCACAATCGCAGTACATGCGTCATGTCCACTTTCTGTTTTCCGCCTTAAAAAGCTCCATCTAATTATACTCAATATAATAAGCACTCAAAAGAAGGCGAATGTCAAAGCCAGTTGATTGACAGCTACATGGAATAGCAAAATAAGAAGACGAATGTGGATTAAATAATGGACACAAATAGATAAATTTCATTAATTAATAATGAATAAAACAAATACAGAACCATTTATATTCAAACACATATATATATATATTTTAAGTATTTATTATTAACATATGTGGAAATAAATTAACACATCATTGTTTATTTCTCCTTATTATTTTCATGAATTGTTTTTATTTATTCTTATTTTACTTCTTGTTCAATAATCGTAAGGCTCTCATACGACTCCATACCCAGCCAGTTATAAAGAAATAACATAACTAATACATCTGAACGTATATCAATATGATTGAGCGTTGTTTTATATATTTTGATTTGTTTTTATATTTTTATATGGCGTTACTATGACTCCATACAAGCCAGTTTATATTTTCCCAATTTCTAAATGATTTGTTAATGTCTCCATATATTTCCACCCCTCCACCTTTTACCCCCCGTCCCTTCCTCTGTGCTGGCAGCTGTGCTCAGTGCACACAGCCGCGGTGAACCAGTGCACAGATTAGCGCTCTTGCTTTGTTATTAGCAATGATTGCAGTTTGTCGAACCATTTATGCAATCATCAGCGTGTTAAACACTATCTACAATCCACCATTAAACCTCTGAGCGTCTCTTCAGTCCCCGGTGAGTGGAGAGCATTATCACACCTCACTATCTATTTGTCAGCATTTCCACAACACAGGTACATTTTTTTCCACATTGTCTTTCCGGTTCGAAAGCAGATAAGTGGCACTTATTTTTTTATTTTTTTATAAACGAGGGATGTTAGTCAAACACACGGTGCAGAGTAGGGAGACTGGTTACCGTGGGAACGCTGTGAGCTCTTGTGTGAAGAAGTCTGTGGGCGAAAGACGGAGATCGAATAGAGAGGAGTGAGGATGAAGAGGAGAGAGGAGAGAGGAGTGGGAGCTGGGTGAAAGACAGAGGCAGGAGTGAATGACGGCCATGCACGGAGATGGATGAGTGCCGTGGCGTTTGATTTATCCATCCCATGCTGCCAGTTAGGGATGTGACCGTGCTTTAAGAAGGAGATCTGTTGCAGACTTTCCCCGAGGACATGTCCTCTTAATGTGTCTCCCACGCAGAGAGACGAGGAGGGTTACTGTAAATATGTATTCTCTTATAATCAGCTGCTAAGAAATGCAGTCAGTGAGATAAGATCGTTCTTTATTTATCCCAGTCACACAAATACAATAAACACAACTGTAAACTAACAGTGCAGTAAAAAGAGCTAATTAAATAACTATAGGAAACATAGACGGTTAAATAATGTGTGTAAAAAACGGTACAGTGACAAGCAGTATTGAAAAGTGCAACAAAAAAATTATTTAAAAGTAACCTGATTACTTTTGGATTACCTTAATATAAAATGCAATGAAAATAAATACAAGAGAAAGTAAATATCAATAAGATGGCTTTTACTTATTACTTTAACCCGTATGAATTATATAAGACAAGAGGAAAACCTTAAATAACCTTAAAAAATATCCCATCTGCTCACTTTTTGGCCCCTTTTTTCCCCTTCTCTGTGGTGTGTTCTAAAGTGTGAACTGTGGTGGTGTGTGTCCCCCCAGAAACACCTCCATTGGACACCTCGAGTGACATCACTATGTAACACTCGCGCTTCTATTGGCTAGCGCTCCAACACATTGTACACAGTGATGGACTAAGGGGCGGGGCATCTCTAAGCGGTTGACCAATCACAACAGAGCCGGCCAGCTAACCAATCAGAGCAGACTGGGCTCAGGTTTCAGACAGAGGGTGAAAAGAGGTGCTGCAGCACAGGCAGTATGAGAGAAATAAAGAGCTTTTTGAACATTAAAGCATGGAGACATGTAGAGACACTACATACTGATATACACCTGAACATCAGCAGGAGAGGACTCTTTAAAGTAGAGACACTACATACTGATATACACCTGAACATCAGCAGGAGAGGACTCTTTAAAGTAGAGACACTACATACTGATATACACCTGAACATCAGCAGAAGAGGACTCTTTAAAGTAGAGACACTACATACTGATATACACCTGAACATCAGCAGGAGAGGACTCTTTAAAGTAGAGACACTACATACTGATATACACCTGAACATCAGCAGAAGAGGACTCTTTAAAGTAGAGACACTACATACTGATATACACCTGAACATCAGCAGGAGAGGACTCTTTAAAGTAGAGACACTACATACTGATATACACCTGAACATCAGCAGGAGAGGACTCTTTAAAGTAGAGACACTACATACTGATATACACCTGAACATCAGCAGGAGAGGACTCTTTAAGTAGAGACACTACATACTGATATACACCTGAACATCAGAAGAGGACTCTTTAAAGTAGAGACACTACATACTGATATACACCTGAACATCAGCAGGAGAGGACTCTTTAAAGTAGAGACACTACATACTGATATACACCTGAACATCAGCAGAAGAGGACTCTTTAAAGTAGAGACACTACATACTGATATACACCTGAACATCAGCAGGAGAGGACTCTTTAAAGTAGAGACACTACATACTGATATACACCTGAACATCAGCAGGAGAGGACTCTTTAAAGTAGAGACACTACATACTGATATACACCTGAACATCAGCAGGAGAGGACTCTTTAAAGTAGAGACACTACATACTGATATACACCTGAACATCAGCAGGAGAGGACTCTTTAAAGTAGAGACACTACATACTGATATACACCTGAACATCAGCAGAAGAGGACTCTTTAAAGTAGAGACACTACATACTGATATACACCTGAACATCAGCAGGAGAGGACTCTTTAAAGTAGAGACACTACATACTGATATACACCTGAACATCAGCAGAAGAGGACTCTTTAAAGTAGAGACACTACATACTGATATACACCTGAACATCAGCAGGAGAGGACTCTTTAAAGTAGAGACACTACATACTGATATACACCTGAACATCAGCAGGAGAGGACTCTTTAAAGTAGAGACACTACATGCTGATATATACACCTGAACATCAGCAGGAGAGGACTCTTTAAAGTAGAGACACTACACTGATATACACCTGAACATCAGCAGGAGAGGACTCTTTAAAGTAAAGACACTACATACTGATATACACCAGAACATCAGCAGGAGAGGACTCTTTAAAGTAGAGACACTACACTGATATACACCTGAACATCAGCAGGAGAGGACTCTTTAAAGTAGAGACACTACATACTGATATACACCAGAACATCAGCAGGAGAGGACTCTTTAAAGTAGAGACACTACATACTGATATACACCTGAACATCAGCAGGAGAGGACTCTTTAAAGTAGAGACACTACACTGATATACACCTGAACATCAGCAAGAGAGGACTCTTTAAAGTAGAGACACTACATACTGATATACACCAGAACATCAGCAGGAGAGGACTCTTTAAAGTAGAGACACTACACTGATATACACCTGAACATCAGCAGGAGAGGACTCTTTAAAGTAGAGACACTACATACTGATATACACCAGAACATCAGCAGGAGAGGACTCTTTAAAGTAGAGACACTACATACTGATATACACCTGAACATCAGCAGGAGAGGACTCTTTAAAGTAGAGACACTACATACTGATATACACCTGAACATCAGCAGGAGAGGACTCTTTAAAGTAGAGACACTACATACTGATATACACCTGAACATCAGCAGGAGAGGACTCTTTAAAGTAGAGACACTACATACTGATATACACCTGAACATCAGCAGGAGAGGACTCTTTAAAGTAGAGACACTACATACTGATATACACCTGAACATCAGCAGGAGAGGACTCTTTAAAGTAGAGACACTACATACTGATATACACCTGAACATCAGCAGGAGAGGACTCTTTAAAGTAGAGACACTACATACTGATATACACCTGAACATCAGCAGGAGAGGACTCTTTAAAGTAGAGACACTACATGCTGATATATACACCTGAACATCAGCAGGAGAGGACTCTTTAAAGTAGAGACACTACACTGATATACACCTGAACATCAGCAGGAGAGGACTCTTTAAAGTAGAGACACTACATACTGATATACACCAGAACATCAGCAGGAGAGGACTCTTTAAAGTAGAGACACTACACTGATATACACCTGAACATCAGCAAGAGAGGACTCTTTAAAGTAGAGACACTACATACTGATATACACCAGAACATCAGCAGGAGAGGACTCTTTAAAGTAGAGACACTACACCGATATACACCTGAACATCAGCAGGAGAGGACTCTTTAAAGTAGAGACACTACATACTGATATACACCAGAACATCAGCAGGAGAGGACTCTTTAAAGTAGAGACACTACATGCTGATATATACACCTGAACATCAGCAGGAGAGGACTCTTTAAAGTAGAGACACTACACTGATATACACCTGAACATCAGCAGGAGAGGACTCTTTAAAGTAGAGACACTACACTGATATACACCTGAACATCAGCAGGAGAGGACTCTTTAAAGTAGAGACACTACATACTGATATACACCAGAACATCAGCAGGAGAGGACTCTTTAAAGTAGAGACACTACACTGATATACACCTGAACATCAGCAGGAGAGGACTCTTTAAAGTAGAGACACTACATACTGATATACACCAGAACATCAGCAGGAGAGGACTCTTTAAAGTAGAGACACTACATGCTGATATATACACCTGAACATCAGCAGGAGAGGACTCTTTAAAGTAGAGACACTACACTGATATACACCTGAACATCAGCAGGAGAGGACTCTTTAAAGTAGAGACACTACACTGATATACACCTGAACATCAGCAAGAGAGGACTCTTTAAAGTAGAGACACTACATACTGATATACACCAGAACATCAGCAGGAGAGGACTCTTTAAAGTAGAGACACTACATACTGATATACACCTGAACATCAGCAGGAGAGGACTCTTTAAAGTAGAGACACTACATACTGATATACACCTGAACATCAGCAGGAGAGGACTCTTTAAAGATGATTTATTCAGTGACACATTGTTAGTAATGCTTCTCATCATAAAAATAAATGAACACACCAATCTGTATTCTCTCCGTCACATGATGTGATCTCGTTCTTTCAAATCTACAAACTGAAAAACGAAACAATCAAATCATTCATTGGTCAGGATGAAGCATTCCTGCACCGCCAACACACACGCCACACACACACACACACACACACACACACACACACACACACACACACACACACTCACACTACAAGTTACCCCCCTCGCCTGCTCCCACGTCACCAATCGCATGAATCGTATCCATACACAATGAGACACACCCCTGAACACACACATGGCTCAGCAGGTGTGTGTTACTGTAACCGGGTTCCTCCTCCTCTTCGTCGGTGCTTTCGCCCGGCACTCATCGCCAAACGCCCACACGGGCAGTCCGCGCTGTTGCCAAGCAGCAGGAGACTCCCGCTCACACTGGAAACAGGATGGAGAAAGAGAGGGGGGGGTATAAAAAGTTAAGTGTGTATTTTTGTCCACTTAAGGCTACAACAACGCAGCGTGTGGTTATCAAACGTCTCTGTTTGTCAGCAGGAGTCAGGCGGGTCAGCGATGGAGGTGTGATGACGCAGTGCACTCCCACACTCTGTTTCATAGACAGAAAACACACACACACAAAAAGCACAATTTGAAGTGGGTCGTACCAAGATTGGATTCAAAGGGTTGGTTTTTTAATTATACCTCCTCAGAAAAAGCCCCATGGATGTGCTTTCAATTTAGTTGTGTTGTTATTTATGAGTAATTCACCAATTAACATCCTAACACAATGGAGATATTTCAGATATCCGACGAAGCTTGAGAATAAAAACATTAAACATTATTTAAAATATAACTTATTATAGATTTGGAGAGAGTTCATGTGTTAAACAGAAACATTTAAGAGCTGAAAACACCTTGCGCTCAAGCAAATACTCTCTAACCCACAAAACATTGAAGACACAATTTGAAATGGGTCATACCAAGATTGGACCTGAGGGGTTGATTTCCAAATGATAACCATGCAGAAAGAATAACACATGGATTCAATTTGAATTCAGTTTTATTTACAAAGTGTTAAATCTCATAAGACAGAATGGAGACACCTCGATGAAGAGATCCAGAGCTGGAGGAAACAGAAAGTATTTGATGTGTATTACTAACACATCAATAATTAGAAAGATTGTGTGTTAAACATGTTTACGCTCAAAACACCCAATAAACTCACATGACCAAAAAGCACAATTTAAAGTTTGAATTTCAAGGGTTGGTTTTTAAATGAGACCCGTGTGAATGGAAGTGCTGTAATGGTGTGTAATCAAAATCATCCAATCAAAGTGTATTTTTGTTCCACGATACGATATCACAAATTAAATTAAATCAGCAGAAAAACAACCATTACACACAACGAGCAACACAAACATTCAGAGCTCGCTTTGATTCAGATTATCGGCAAGGCTTACACACAAATAATATTTAGGTGTGTGTGTGTGTGTGTGTGTGTGTGTGTGTGTGTGTGTGTGTGTGTGTGTGTGTGTGTGTGTGTGTGTGTGTGTGTGTGTGTGTGTGTGTGTGTGTGTGTGTGTGTGTGTGTGTGTGCAGCCCTACTCTCCTCACACATCTAAACATAGCCTCACCTACGCTCTGACTCCCCCACGCCCCCCCATAGGTTTCGAGGAAACAACCGTATCCAATTCCTCCCTTCCTCCCTGCCTCCCTCCCTTCCTTCCTTCCTTCCTTCCTTCCGCCCTTCCTTCCTTCCTCCCTTCCCTCCTTCCTTCCTTCCTTCCTCCCTTCCCTCCTCCCTTCCTTCCTTCCTTCCTTCCTTCCTTCCCTCCTCTCTTGATTATGTTCACCCTTGCCCTCCTCCGTATTCCAGCTCTCCCACTCTCCAGTATCTCCCTCCCTCCCTCCTCCCTCCCTCCCTTCCTTCCTTCCTTCCTTCCTTCCTTCCTCCCTTCCTTCCTTCCTTCCTTCCTCCGCCCTTCCTTCCTTCCTCCCTTCCCTCCTTCCTTCCTTCCTTCCTTCCTCCCTTCCCTCCTCCCTTCCTTCCTTCTTTCCTTCCTTCCCTCCCTCCTCTCTTGATTATGTTCACCCTTGCCCTCCTCCGTATTCCAGCTCTCCCACTCTCCAGTATCTCCCACGTATCAAAACCATCCAAAACAATAAGAGAGTTTTAATTGATATGTGGCTGCTTTATTTTGAAGATAATGTATGAGATGTCTTCCTGTCTCACAAGAGGAGGCTTTTTAATACTTTTGGGATCGAACATGCATTGTATTGAAAATGTGGATGTGTCAAAATCATTGACATTTATCTTAAATAATAAAATACATTTTAAATATTGTTTTTATTTATTTATTATATATTTATTTATCGATATATTATTTATGTTTTTTTTATATATTATAAGTATAATTAAATATTATTTAGTATTATTATTCATTCAAAATGAAATAGTATTATTTTTTACATTTTATTTATATATTTATAATATTATTTATTTATTTGTATATGTTTTTTTATATTTTATATATATTTAATTTTTCTTAATTCAATATTTTTTCATTATCTCAATCTGAAAAGGACCATTCTGCCACAATTAGTACTTTTATTGTATATGTTGATGATAATACTGCTGTACATTTACTCAAGTAACATTTGGATCCACAACTTTTAGTTGTTACTGAGTATTTCTGATATTTCTACTTTTACTTAAGTAAGAAATCTGATTACTTTGGCAAACTGTGTGTGTGTGTGTGTGTGTGTGTGTGTGTGTGTGTGTGTGTGTGTGTGTGTGTGTGTGTGTGTGTGTGTGTGTGTGTGTGTGTGTGTGTGTGTGAGGGTTATGAGTAGTACATCTACACACAGTTAGCAGCTCCGTGTGTGTGTGGTTTGTTTTGTATTGTCCCTGCAGGAGTAGAAGCAGGAGGATTATTATGGGGTATTGTGTCAGGTTTCTTTCTGCTCTGGGATTCAGGCATAACGGCCCCTACACACGGCGGCGTGCGTTGCCACTTCAACGCTTCTGCCCATTCACTTTGAATGGGGTGACGTCACGATTCGCCAAACTGCATTGTGGGAGCAAAGCGTAGCTTCTCTCGCGGTGCTCGCTGCAAAAATAGAGCAATGTTCTACTTTTGACGCCTCGACGGACGCGTCAGCCAATCGAATCATATGCCAGTACAAGCTCTAGCCAATCAAACCGCATGCTTGTGTGTCTGGGGCGGGAGATTCATGTGATTGGTTATTGGTCGAGCTTCAGCCCCCGCCGGCAAGCGACAGCGCACGCCGCCGTGTGTAGGGGCCGTAACTGCTGGTGATGCAGAAATGAGATCCTGTCGACTGGAGGCAATGGTTACCGCTGGTGAAACTCACACAGCTCGAACATTAAGACGCCTAAATCTCCTCCACCCGCTGACTTCACCTCAGTGTAATATTATATTCATAAATGGTGATGAACAAGGAGCTCTTGACATCTTATTCTCATTTAATTGGAACTGTTTTTAACATTTGCACCGAGCAAACGAGCGCTCCTCCTCCTACATGATGTACTCTCATCGTTCCCCTCTGGCTAGAAAGCCTCGTCTCCTGCTAGCAGAACTGTTTAGACTTCTTTGAGCCTGCAGACATTCAGAAGGCAGGAGTCAGTTTTAAATCCTGTCAAACCTGAATTGTACGTGTGTTTATGTAATCATGAGGATTAAAGGATGAGGCGGCTCTGTAGTTTCCCCATGAAAAGGTCAAATCCAACATTGTCTTCTGTCGGGACTCTGAGGCTCCATTTGTTACAGATTTAAACCGGCAACATCGTAAATAATGACTTTTTAGGCCACTTGGGGGCAGCAGAAACACGTTGTAAACCCAACTTTGACATACCAACACATTTAAGGTTATAGAATAGTGTAGAAAACAATTACTTATTTACATATCCAGCGTTTAAAAAGCTAAATCAGGCCTACAAGAAAATATTGTTTGTTTCCGGTTTCCGACCGACCCTGCCGATTTAAAAAAAAAAAAGTCGCTATGTTTTGGTGCAAAAGATGTGGAATGAAGTAATAAAGTATGTGCTGATAACACCATTTGATTCACACTTTGATTTGAAGTGTCCTTACTCTAGGAACACTATGTGGATGCATTATTTGGCAACGCTGGTTTTTTAGCTGCCAGGATTTGAATCCCCCGGTTATTTCAGCCAAGATGAGTGTTTCATGGAACTCAAAACAGTACAACATATCAGCTGGTAGAATAGTTTAATCCTACAGTGTATGTAAAGGAACTTAACAGGTTGAAGCATTATTTGGCAACGCTAGTTTTTTATCTGCCAGTAGTGTTTTGTTTGTTTGTAAACAATTTGATAAAATAAATTCCCTACCTACACATGACCTTAAAGGTGGGGTAGGTCATTTTGGAGAAAGCAGCTCGAGTGCGCGAGAATTTGAAAATACACAGCCGGAAAAAATCTGCCACTTCCTCACAGAGCCCCTCCTCCAACACACACGAACGCGCACATGACCAATGAGGGCACGAGATAAGTTTGTGCCCAGATGGAAGGCTGACAGGCAGGTAGGCCATCCAGTTACTTTAGCCGGCTCAGATGATTGGTCGTGCTTTTTACAGCGCCACGGCTTCCACAGGTGACATTTAGTTATGGATTTTTTGTTAAAGCACTTCAGATATTCATTGCTATCTGGATGTTAAGAGCATTCCATGGAATATAACAAAAAGTGTATCTCGAGCCGGTTTCTCAAACTTACCTACCCCACCTTTAACTGACAACCAACCGTTTTAAAACTTGAAGATGCCCTATTATGCTTTTGGGGGTTTTACCTTTCCTGTATATGTGTTTTATAAGTTTTAGCGCATGTAAATGGTCTGCAGAGGCTAAAATCCCTCCAGAGGAAGTTTCTCTCCCACACACTCCCCCTTAAAAATCTTGGAAGTGAAGTTTTCAGCAGATATTTGTCGGGGACTATTTTCAGCTACAAATGCGGGCCGTTAGTGACTATTTACGTCAGTATGTTAAAATGAACTGCGGTGTGTGTTCATAGTAACAAAGCAACATGTTAGTCAGTGCTGAAGTGTTGCTCATTGATGTGCTTTTAATAGTTTTATGGCACTGACGGAAACTAAAACTAGACTTTGGCTGTATTTTAAAAACACATCTTAAAATTCAATTTAGTCGCCTTGTCTTACACAGCTGTCCATAAAAGGAGCTTGAGTGTCACTGTATCTCACTTCCTCTCTGGCTCTCGTCACTGTGTCTCCTCTCCGAGTGCTTCCATGTTAAAATGACGGGGACTGCGTGTCCTTGACAGCAGCTGGCCCCAGTAAAAACCAGCCATTTACATGCTAATCTGCACCGCTGCTGCCTCTTCAGCTGCTCTCCCACAGTCTGCACAGGAAACATCTCTAACTCCTGCCAGAGGAGGAGAGCGGCAGAGAGGCTTTTGTGTGTTCTATGTGCACTTTTGCATGCATTACAGAAAGAGAGTGGTTTTATATTTTCATACAGCCTGAGCCACACCATGGAGCTTTATATAATCCATCACAGGGGTGGGGAGTTTCTCACACAAAGCTATTGTTTTACTTCTCTTTGTTAAAGGTATACTATGTAACATTTCCTCATTAAAATTACTAGCTCTCAGGGTCTTTCTCTACTATTACTAGGCGTAGGTGCAGCACCGCAGGCGCTTTAGGCTTCATGTAAGTCAAATTGAAAACTCAATGTGGAGAGCAAAACTGAATCAATGTGTTATTTGCACAAGCTTTTTCTGTTCTTGTACATTCATTACAGAAAGAGGTTTCACATTTTCATACAGGGTGATCCACAGAAGAACCAGCAAAGAGCTTTAAAGAGTCCTCTCCTGCTGATGTTCAGGTGTATATCAGTATGTAGTGTCTCTACTTTAAAGAGTCCTCTCCTGCTGATGTTCAGGTGTATATCAGTATGTAGTGTCTCTACTTTAAAGAGTCCTCTCCTGCTGATGTTCAGGTGTATATCAGTATGTAGTGTCTCTACTTTAAAGAGTCCTCTCCTGCTGATGTTCAGGTGTATATCAGTATGTAGTGTCTCTACTTTAAAGAGTCCTCTCCTGCTGATGTTCAGGTGTATATCAGTATGTAGTGTCTCTACTTTAAAGAGTCCTCTCCTGCTGATGTTCAGGTGTATATCAGTCTGTAGTGTCTCTACTTTAAAGAGTCCTCTCCTGCTGATGTTCAGGTGTATATCAGTATGTAGTGTCTCTACTTTAAAGAGTCCTCTCCTGCTGATGTTCAGGTGTATATCAGTATGTAGTGTCTCTACATGTCTCCATGCTCTAATGTTCTAAAAACTCTTTATTTCTCTCATACTGCCTGTGCTGCAGCACCTCTTTTCACCCTCTGTCTGAAACCAGAGCCTAGTCTGCTCTGATTGGTTAGCTGACTGGCTCTGTTGTGATTGGTCAACCTGTTTAGATATGTCCCGCCCCTTAGCTTATCACGTACAATGTGTTGGAGCGCTAGCCAATAGAAGTGTGAGTGTTACATAGTGATGTCACTCTGTTACAGAAGTAAACAAAGGAGTCTAATGCAGGCTTTTCATGCAGGGAGTGTGTGAGAGAGAAACTTCCTCTGGAGGGAACACAGGGATTTTAGCCTTTGCAGACCATTTACATGCACACAAACCTAAAGAACACACTACAAGTAATGTAATACCCCATAATAGGGCCCTTTTTAGTCTTAGGTCATTGTAATAGTTTGTTAAATGTCTGTTCGTTTCTTGTCCTAATATTTCTCCTGGTTGATGTGGCAAATGGAGCTGCTGTGATGCAAGACACATTTCAGACTTGATCAGACAAAGAATCCTCGTATATGGCTTCTTATTCTCGCATCGTATGATCCCACGCTAGCTGTTCTTTCTTTCTTCTTGTTTCAAATGATAGACCCCATAGTGGCATAAAAGAATCACATAGTGTGCTTTTCAAACCTAGAACTCTAAGCTATCTGTCTGGAGTTATCTCAACACTATCTGTGGTATTTTTGACGGTGTGTTTGTCACCTCGGAGTCTATCACACATCTACCTCTCTGTCTTCTGTCATCCATTGTGCCACCCTGTCAATGTGCAGCTTCAACTCAATGCTTTCTCTCTTTCTTCCTCTTGTTACGTCTCTCTTTCTGCTTTGCCGCTGACTGTGTGTGTGTGTGTGTGTGTGTGTGTGTGTGTGTGTGTGTGTGTGTGTGTGTGTGTGTGTGTGTGTGTGTGTGTGTGTGTGTGTGTGTGTGTGTGTGTGTGTGTGTGTGTGTGTGTGTATGTGTCTCTGTGTTGTCTCGATGTTTGTGTCGTCCTGCTCTCTGGTCCTTCAAGTGTCCGGTCGCTCTCCGCCTCCTCGGCTCCCAGCTCTCCCATGGCCCCTCGGAGCTTTAAGTTCCCCAGCAGTGCGACGGTGCACAGCTTCGTCAGTCTGCATCAGTACTGCTGCCCCCCCACTGACCACAGTTTACAGCAGGAGGACAGGTAAGGGCCAGCAGGGCCTGATGACAGTGAGTACAGCACCATAAGGATACCTCCTTTAGCCTCCAAAAGACACCCTGCAAGTCCCCTGCATCAACCCCCGGATCACTTCCTTTACAAATCCTTTCCTGCTTTTCCTTTTTACCCCAACCACTCCTGATCCCACGATAAGATGAGCATCCACTGTACATTTTGAACCAGTGTTGACTGAATATTTGGAACAAACAAAACTCATTTTATGGTCAAATGGCATATTCCTACTTTGTGAGGTGTCGTAAGGCGTGGAATTTACAGTGGGAACAGGGACAGATGTTAAGGTGAATTTCAGAAATACTGTCAGAAATTCTTGTTAAGGAAATCCCAATTCCCTAATATGACCTGTTTACAATCGTGCAACTATTCAGTAAAATATACCAAAGTAAGCTCCAATAGCATCTCTCTGGTTCCCTCGACAAAAAGCCAATAAGATTCTTCCATTGGCTTTTAGATTATCGCAGGAAATAATCTCTGTGGCAAACAAACATTTATGATACTTACACGTCTTGTTCAGCAGGATAATCTCCACATATTAAAACCACTCTATGATTTTTGAAGTTCAAAGCTAATGTTGGGCTATAAAGGAACTACAGCACGGTCACATGACTTCACGTCACCACCGCTAAGCTAAAGGCGGCTAATGTTAGGCTATAAAGGAACTACAGCACAGTCACATGACTTCACGTAACCACCGCTAAGCTAAAGGTGGCTAATGTTAGGCTATAAAGGAACTACAGCACGGTCACATGACTTCACGTCACCACCGCTAAGCTAAAGGTGGCTAATGTTGGGCTATAAATGAACTACAGCACGATTACATGACTTCGTGTCACCACCGCTAAGCTAAAGGTGGCTAATGTTGGGCTATAAAGGAACTACAGCACGGTCACATGACTTCACGTCACCACCGCTAAGCTAAAGGTGGCTAATGTTAGGCTATAAAGGAACTACAGCACGGTCACATGACTTCACGTCACCACCGCTAAGCTAAAGGTGGCTAATGTTGGGCTATAAATGAACTACAGCACGATCACATGACTTCGTGTCACCACCGCTAAGCTAAAGGTGGCTAATGTTGGGCTATAAAGGAACTACAGCACGGTCACATGACTTCACGTCACCACCGCTAAGCTAAAGGCGGCTAATGTTAGGCTATAAAGGAACTACAGCACGGTCACATGACTTCGTGTCACCACCGCTAAGCTAAAGATGGATAATGTTGGGCTATAAAGGAACTACAGCACGGTCACATGACTTCGTGTCACCACCGCTAAGCTAAAGGTGGCTAATGTTGGGCTATAAATGAACTACAGCACGGTCACATGATTTCGTGTCACCACCGCTAAGCTAAAGGTGGCTAATGTTGGGCTATAAATGAACTACAGCACGGTCACATGACTTCGTGTCACCACCGCTAAGCTAAAGGCGGCTAATGTTAGGCTATAAAGGAACTACAGCACGGTCACATGACTTCACGTCACCACCGCTAAGCTAAATGCGGCTAATGTTAGTCTATAAAGGAACTACAGCACGGTCACATGACTTCACGTCACCACCGCTAAGCTAAAGACGGCTAACGTTCGGCCCTTATTTCAGGCTAACAACCAAAAACACATTAAAAAAAACATTGACTTCTAGACGAGGGAACAGAAAGGGAAAAAATGCTGACTCATGTTTGGGTTTTTAGGACTCATTCCTGCAGAACTTTTACTTTTATCTTCATCATTTACAAGCCGTGTTGTCCAAGCCTTTATATAGGCACCTTAGAATCCAAGTTTTAGCACATGGATGCATTTGGCACCAATAAGTGTTAGCATTATTGTGAATTGTGTATGTTACGGTATAGAGCTCAGCTAGCAAACAAACCGGCTGTTTTATTTCATTTTTTTACACCAAAAAGTATAATGACAATTGAAACAAACATTACAAGTTGGAATTAACGTACATTTCTCAAATCATACAGTGTATCTCCATCTTAAAGAGGCCTCTACATCAAAGACACGCATGTTTCCTCTTGCCTGTAGTGTAGCTTACGCTCTAATATAACGATAAGAGATGGTGCTTAGCTTGTTGGGCTTAAAGCACAGAAACAACATAAAAACATAACAACAATGTCTCTGCAAGCAAGTCGTTTCTACATTAAACTGCTCTTAACAAGGTCTGTAGATCATTTTGAGTAACAGGGTCATTATTTCTGCATGGAGACATTGCTGCTTTGTATGGAAGCCCATTTCCGCCACTTGAAAAAAATAAAATCCCCATGAAAAGTCAAAATTATGAGATAAAAAAGTCATAATTATGAGATAAGAAGTGCGCATGCGCTGCAGTGGCGCTGTCTTCAAAGGTCCCTTCATCACCTTGCTGCTCTCCACCATGCAAACGGCATCTAGTCCTAAATAAGGTAACTATTACAGGTGACTTATGTTAGATGTTACATATAGCCTGTATTGCAGCTAAACTACAATGCAGTTCATAGCTTTGACATTACCTGTTGTGAACTATAATATATATGCCTATAGTTTCGTGGTAACGTTCACACCACTAATGACAATAGCGTGGGCATACTGCTGCTGTGAGTTGCTAGCCTAACTCTAACCCGTGAACGTTACCACGTACTCAACAGTTTCTGTATCCGAGTCGGTACTGAGGGGACGCTGGCGTGTTTTTCGCCGCTCTTCATGCCAACGCTTACTTCTCGTGTCTACCACTCCCTGCCAACAATCTATTTAATTCCCATACACAGGAGAAATATTGTTCTCCTCTGGTTTTGTGTTTCTGCCATCTCCGTTGCTCAGCCGACTATGTTTGGCTGCTGTTTAGCTCTTAGCCTCTGCCATCCTGCTATTAGCAATACGAGCTCACCATCACGCTCTGCTATCAGTGTAGTCCCCGTTCCGGAATTCTCCTATTGGACTCCTCTCTGCCAAACTCCCAGGACTATCCACGAACCCTCCCTCAGTCCGGCCACTCCAACTGGGCTGTTTTCCATCACCGCTGCCGAGGTTCGAGGTCTGGTTTCTGCCGGGCTAATGGTGCTAGCTGCTAGCTGGCTCGCCGCTCTTCTCGTGATGCTACTCCAATACTCCTCGCTGGAACTTCGTAACTTTTTGTACCACACTATTCCCGACTGCCTTGCCGTCATCAAATCCCTTGGGCTTCTGCGTCGTCCCCGCTACATACACCGGGCATCCAGATGCAAGTTTTTCTACTCCGAAACTCCTATTCCCGCAGTTGTTTCTGACAGACGGTCTGTCGCACGCCGATGTCGTCATCACAACAAACAACGTCATCTGACCAAACCTCCCGTTCGCTCTATCTACCTGAGGTCCCTGGCCTGTGCTGACAATGTGCTGGTTTCTCCCTCCCTGTTCCCCCCAGCAGAGCTGAACAACTATGTGACATTTATGCTGCAGAATACCCGCTCCCTCAACAACAAAGCACTACTCATCCACGACATTATCACTGACAGAAGCATTGACATCCTATGCTTAACAGAGACATGGCAAAATCAACAGGACTTTGTGACACTCAATCAAGCTACACCCCCAGGCTATTTGTACATCCAGAAGCCCCGCTCCCTGGGTCGTGGCGGTGGATTGGCTGTTATCCACCGAGCTGGCATCCTGGTTAAAGAACTCCCAGTACCTACTACCACCTCATTTGAGTGTGTTGTCTTCAAACTGGCTGGGTCTGCTCCGCTCCAGGTTGCCCTCATTTACCGCCCACCTAAAGCTTCCACTACCTTCCTGTCTGAGCTGTCTGAGTTACTCACCTCTCTCTGCTCCATGTCTCCATCAACTCTTCTGCTCGGTGATTTTAACATCCATGTGGACTCGAGTAACTGCACATTCGCTGCTGAATTCCTCTCACTTTTGGACTGCTTCAGCATAAAGCAACATGTCCAGGGCCCCACCCACATCAAAGGCCACACGCTGGATCTGGTGTGCTCTACCGGCTCTCCGCCTCCTGACCTACAGCGCCTCGACCTGGCTGTATCTGACCATCACACCATCCTCTTCACTGTTCCGGTCTCGCTGCCCAGGCAGCATCCTAAACGCACCATTATGTTTAGGAACATTAAGACTGTGAGTGCACCGGCCCTATCCGACCTGATAGCTACCCACATGGCCTCGGGTCCCTCCGACTCCACCGTGGACGGCCTGGTAGCCCACTACAACACCGTCCTATCCCTCAGTCTCAACTCTCTCGCCCCCATTAAAACCCGGACTGTTTCCTTCACCCGCCCTGCCCCCTGGTTCACCGCTGAACTCCGCCGTTTGAAGGCCTCTGGCCGCCAGCTGGAGAGGCTCTCCAAAAAAACTGTCCTCACGGTCCACCTCCTGGCCTTTCGTGAGCATATCAAAATGTATAAGGAAGCTCTCTCCCATGCCAAGACTCACTACTACTCCTGTCTCATTGGTGCTCAGCAAAGCAACCCCAGAAGACTGTTCTCCACCATCAACCGCCTATTACGGCCCCCTGATGCCCCCCAGCCCTCAGGGGCTCCCGATCTATGCTCCAAATTCCTCGACTTCTTCCAGGCGAAAGTCGAGGCCATCCATCAGCAGCTCCTGGTGACTGGCCCTTCCCCCCTACCTGCACCTCAGCCACCTGGTAACGCACCCCAAGCGCCGCGCCTCTCCCACTCCAACCTCTCCTCCTTCTCCCCTGTGGATGCTCTCCAAGTGGCCAAACTGGTCAGCTCGGCCAAGACCTCCACCTGCTCCCTGGACCCCATGCCCACAGCCCTGGTCAAGGACTGCCTACCCACCCTCTGTCCCTACATGGTGGTCATCATCAACGCTTCTCTGGCTTCTGGTATAGTCCCCACCAGCTTCAAACTGGCCTCAGTCACCCCCATACTCAAAAAACCTGGCCTGGACCCCGATGACCTCCAGAACCACCGGCCGATCTCCAACCTTCCCTTCCTCAGCAAAACTCTGGAAAGAGTGGTCGCCGGCCAACTCCATCTGTACATGTCCAACCATGAGCTCTATGAGCCCTTCCAATCCGGCTTCAGACAGCAACACAGCACTGAGACCGCCCTCATCAAGATCACCAACGATCTCCTCATTGCTGCTGACTCTGGCAGCCTCAGCATCCTCATCCTCCTGGACCTCTCTGCAGCATTTGACACCATCTCTCACAACATCCTCCTCACCCGCCTCTCAGACCTCCTGGGTGTCACTGGCACAGCGCTGTCCTGGTTGACTTCCTACCTTCACAACAGGAAACAGTTTGTCTCCATCAGTGGCTCAAACTCACCCCCGGCCCCAGTCCACCACGGTGTACCCCAGGGCTCTGTGCTTGGCCCCCTCCTGTTCACCATTTACATGCTCCCCCTCGGTCAGATCATCCGACATCATGGACTCAATTTCCACTGCTACGCTGATGATACCCAATTGTATCTCAGCACCACTCCATCCTCCCAGCTCCCCCCTCAGTCTCTCATCAACTGCCTGCATGACATCAAAACATGGATGTCTTCCAACTATCTCAAACTGAACAGCAGGAAAACAGAGCTCATGGTTGTGGCACCCAAGGCCCTGCTCCAGAAGGTTGGTGACTTCGTCCTTGAGGTTGACGGCTGCTCCATCTCCCCATCTCCTGAAGCCCGCAACCTGGGTGTCATCCTTGATTCCACCCTTTCCTTCCATTCCCACGTCAAGTCTGTGACCAAGTCGGCATTTTTCCACCTGCCAGACTCCGACCGTCACTCTCGGAGTCGGTTGCCGAAACCCTGGTGCATGCATTTGTCACCACACGCTTGGACTACTGCAATGGTGTCCTGTTCGGGGTTCCCAACAAAACCCTGGACAGGCTCCAGTATGTCCAAAACTGTGCTGCTAGGGTCCTCACACACACAAAGCCGTGGCAGCACATCACTCCCACCCTCATCCACCTACACTGGTTGCCGGTCAAGTCCCGCATCACCTACAAAATCCTCCTCCTTACCTACAAGTCCCTCCATGCCCTTGCCCCCCAGTACCTATCGGTCATCCTTCACCCACATGCCCCACCCCGGAACCTGCGGTCCTCAGACTCCGGCCTGCTTACCACCCCCCGCACCAAACTGCGAACCTTTGGGGACAGAGCCTTCAGCGTGGCAGCCCCCACCCTCTGGAACGCTCTCCCTGCGGAGATTCGCAACATCCCCACACTCGATGCCTTCAAAGGGGCCCTCAAGACCCATCTGTTTGCCAAGGCTTTCGGCCCCTAAATCGATCTGTTGTTTTGTCTGTCTGCCTTTTGTTTTGCTATGTTTGTTTTTTGCCTATTACTTGTAAAGCGACCTTGGGTCCCTTGAAAGGCGCTATATAAATTCAAGTTATTATTATTATTATTATAGGCATATATATTATAGTTCATAACAGGTAATGTCAAAGCTATGAACTGCATTGTTGTAGTTTAGCTGCAATATAGGCTATATGTAACATCTAACATAAGTCACCTGTAATAGTTACCTTATTTAGGACTAGATGCCGTTTGCATGGTGGAGAGCAGCAAGGTGATGAAGGGACCTTTGAAGACAGCGCCACTGCAGCGCATGCACACTTCTTATCTCATTATTATGACTTTTCATGGGGATTTAAAAACATTTAAGTGGCGGAAATGGGCTTCCTTAGTTTTGTTTTTAAAATGTATTTATTTGCCGTTTTCTATCTGAGAAATGACGGACATCTCTACGTCTGATGTCTCCGACACTTAGCAACTCACACCAGACTTATCTGGATTGATAGAAAGCACTACAGGTGAGAGGAAACTTTGAGGTGAGCTGTGCCTTTAAGAGGCTGAGCTTCACTCTCCTACACCACTCCCAGGTGTGATACAGTAAAAGCTGCAGTTAAGCCCTTTCTACCAGCTCGAAACATCCCAGCGCTCCTTCACAGAGACTCTGAGAGGATGTTCATCTCCAATAAGCTGTGGCAGCGAGGAGGGCTGAGTCTGTCTGTCCACCTGATGCTGCTCCTCTCACACATCAGTGCACGCTGCTGCAACACCGCCATCTAATGGTGTTGAACAGCTGTGATGTGCACAAACGTTTCTATCCACCCTCCTGTTGTGTTCGTTTCTCCCCCCTTACTCAACTCAGATTTCCTTAACCCTCCTGTTGACTTCGGGTCAAATCTGACCGATTTACTACTTTCATCAATCATAACTTTTTTTGTTTTACATTCGATTGCATCAATCAATCAATCAATCAATGTGTATTTATATAGCCCAATATCACAAATGTTACATTTGTCTCAGTGGACTTCACAGTTTGTACAGAATATCAGTATGACAATACGACACCCTCTGTCCTTAGACCCTCTGTCCTTAGACCCTCTGTCCTTAGACCCTCACATCGTACAAGGAAACACTTCCAGAGAAAACCCACAGTTTAAAGGGAACATGGGAGAAACCTCAGCAGGCTTCATGGTATCCTTCACAGGAGACATTTGAACATATCAAATTGCTGATCACCACTTTCATTGAGTTTTAGATGATTTAGTCAACTTTGTAACGCCGTGGTGTTCCCGCTCAAACATGACCGCCATAAAGAAAAGGAATTAGTAACCATCCGGATCAGATAAAACACACACACACACACAGACACACACACACACACACACACACACACACACACACACACGCACACACATACTCTAGATGTGTCCCCCCCCTTATGTGCCCATCCCCCCATGTGAATCACACCTGACACACACACACAGAACAATTTCACACATTTCCCGCTCTTATGTGCCCCTCCCCCCACATGGCTCACACCTGGCACACGCAGTACATGTTCAGTGTCTGTTCTTTGTATATTTACTGCAGTTGTTCATGTGTACCAGTACTCTGATACAATATGTACAGTTTGAAAGGGTGTTAAATGAAATGTGGTGATGATTAATGGTGTTTGTTTTAATGTAAAGGACACCAAAGTAAGGGGGGGGGGACGAAGACAATAGGAGGGTTGAACACCCTTTCAAGCTGTAAACAATGTCTGGTGTACGTGAATAACTGAAGTGAATCCACAAAGAATAGACACAGAAAATGTATCTAAAATCAACATGTTGTCCGGAGGGCTAAAGGTGCACGTTTCAGCTCAAAACGCATGCGTTCTGCTTTCTGTACGTGTCTCATGCTGTTTTTCACTCTTCCTGTCGTGTCTGTGTGCTTTCTTTCTGTTTTGACTCATGCTTTCCAAGAGAGGGGGGTGAGGACGAGGGGTCCCATCAGTTCTGCTGCCCGGCCTCAGGCTGCAGCAGCCCCTCCTCTCGCTGACTTTACCTGACTTTACGGTGCCAGAAAACGGAGACCTCACTGTGGACCAAATGTCTCTCTGCAGGACACAAACTGTGACTTACTGTATCACTAATCTATTCATCGTGTGTATGCTCTGCATTCATTTCCATGCTGATGAATCTTGATGTTGTCTTCTTTGCGATAATATTTATTTTCTTGAAGCCATAACAAGCTGTCAGGCCTCATCACCGTCGGCTGCCCGTTACTGTGGCTCTCAGACTCGTGCACTGGTTGAGTCACGTCAGTTTTCAAGTCACTCATTACACGATGTTCCAGAAGCCAGCCTCCTATGTGATGTACAGACATTAAGTGTATGCAGTCTGTGTGTTAATGTAATCACTCCTTCACATCTCATAATTAGCGTTAGCATGTTTATTCATGAGGAGATTCATCTTGGTGGTTTAACCCTCGACTAAATAAAGATCTCTCCTTTATTTCTCTCTTTTGAAATGTGTGAAGGTGACGTGTGTGTTGCTGTAATTGCTCTGTGTTGTTTCAGGAATGTTGTTCATACACACCCTCATCTCCACCTGCAGCACAACGCACTGCTCCACACTCATTATCAAAATGTATATATATTATAATTTGTATTGATTGTTATAGCTCTTTCTGCAGAACACACAGTATGTTTCTACGGTATTGTTCGTAACCTGATTCACAAAAAAAGTAGTATTTTCTTCTGGACGTATACGAGTGTGTGTTTAACCTTTTATTCTAAGGTAAATAATGAAACTGTTTGTGGTGGTTGTTTCTCAGGACATTTTTAATCCGTAAATCAGGACTCTCCTTTTGTCTTGGTCGACCAACAGCTGTATTGAGACTTTGAGAGATCCGTAAAACTGTATTTTTTACAATGAATTACGCAAAAGCCCGACTTCATCAGGGATGTGCTCACACGTTGCTTTGTAATACGTGATTCATGAAAACAGCAGAAACAATGACTAATAGACTTAAGACATGTGTGTTGAGTAATACTGAAACAGCCTGATAGTCGAATAAAAGGCGGCCGAAGTGTATTCTGCAGAGATCTGAACCAACAAGATATAAAGTTCAAAATATGTATTTCTAATATTAAATATTACAGAAAATACTTATTTGATGAAATTCCTTTTAAAAAAAGAGACATTTCCTCCTTTGTCACATTTTCAAAAGATTTAGAAAATGCTTTTTTGACAATATTTAATGCATATTTTAACTATAAAAACACAAATCCTCTTTTTACAATACGTCTAATATGAAAGAAATAATCAGAAAATACATATTTGATTAAACTTGTTTGATATATTGCTTTAGGCGCTTTCACACCGGAGTACTTTTCCCGTTTAGCTCCAATTTTGCGTTCACACCAAAAATAACTTTTCCCCCCTTTTCAGTGCCTGCTAGAGAGGTGGGACTTTCCTGGGGACAAAAAAGTTCCAATTTCTGATTGGCTGGGCGAATTGCAAACGACACGCCCCGTAAAACTCTGAAAAGTTTTTTGAAGCCGCCATTTTATTTGCTGGCATTAGCATTATTAGCATTAGCATTAGCCCAGCGCAGAAACGCAGAGAGACTAACTTATGGCAACACAAAATAAAACATGGGAGCGGTGGAGATGAGGAGGTGTCGCGTTCTGGCGATTTACTCGGAAGGCTTCAGTAGAAGCTGCTGGGAGTCCCAGCAGCTTCTACTGAAGCCTTCCCCAACTCCGGGGACTTCCGCCCGGGGACTTCGGGTGGCAGGATACGCCGTGAAGTGGTTTGCGGCCTGCCAGTAAACCCTGTCACTACCCGATGTGCAGCCCTGCCCTATCTGACTTTACTATTATTTAACAACTCTAGACAGCTATCATACTGAATAAATATTTACTGTGAATGTATTCAAAAATGTAATGTATGTAAGCTGTCTAACAGAAGTTAAATCCATTTCTCACTTATTCTGACAAAGTACTTAACCCCAAATAAAATAACCCAATAAAAAGAGTTGTTAATAATAATAATAGTGAAGTCACGTTGTAATAACAATAACTCATCTCTCTCGGTTTTTTTGTTTTCTTTGTGTGCTTTGCCAAACGCCACTGTGTCAAGTGTCCTAGTTGGGTTGCCGTACGGAGTTGTCCAATATGGCGGACCATCTCGC
This sequence comes from Harpagifer antarcticus, assembly GCA_902827135.1. Taxonomy (NCBI): domain Eukaryota; kingdom Metazoa; phylum Chordata; class Actinopteri; order Perciformes; family Harpagiferidae; genus Harpagifer; species Harpagifer antarcticus. The sequence continues at coordinate 496,699 of CADEHL010001334.1, forward strand.
ACATGCGCACTGCAGATAGGGCAGGGCTGCACACCGGGTAGTGACGAACCCGAAGAAGAAGAAGAAGAAGTCACGTCAGCGGCTTCATTCGCGTAATCTTCCCTCAGGGACTTATCCGGCGTGAACGCGACCTGTACTTAGTCCATGAGGGAACTAAGTGCTGAGCACTAAGTACGGCAAAGTACTTGGTGTGAAAGCGGCTTATGCTATTTCATGCATGATATATTGCATTTTGTTTTAAAGAAAGACACATTTCCCTAGAATGAAACAAAAATATAAAACGCTTATGTGACAATGTTTCATGCATTATATATTAAATATTTATAAAAATAAATACAATTTACTCACACACAACATTCTGAAAATCCTTATTTGAATATTTGTAATCTATTATATATTGCATTTGTTAAAGAATTACACATTTCCTCCTCCTAGAATGTCTTATTTTTGTGATAACACTTATTTCGAAATGTTTTAATGCATTGCAATTTCTAAAGAAAAACACAGTTCCTGTTTTTAGAATATGTGTCATTTTCCAACTAAAGCCTGTGTTTCACTTCAGCTGCTTCAACGTGCTTCACCTGTAGAGCAGCACAGACCCCAAGGTTACGTTCTAAAGCTGGATATAAAAGCAATATTTCTCCTTCTTTTCAATAAATGAAAGCACTTCCTGTGTGTCTCTTGGTGTGTTCCTGGTGTTATGTAAAGACGTGACTGTGCACAGGGGGGAGGAGGGAGGGAGGAATCAGCTGGGGAGGGTGAGGGAAGTTCATCGCTGTCACAAGACTGTCAAGAATGTAGCCTGGACAGCTCAACAGGGCGAGAGCCAGTGTGAAAGGATGTGTGCGTGTGTGTGAGAGAGCGAGGGAGGGTGTGTGTGTGTGTGTGTGTGTGTGTGTGTGTGTGTTGTTGAAGCTCCAGTTCATGTGGGACCTCTCTGTGACAGCAGCAGCATGGTAAGAGCGCAGCTTCTTCTACACTTAGCTTTCACAAAAGAGCATTTAGTCTGGCAGCAGGACAGATGACGGTACTGGTTTGTGTGTGTGTGTGTGTGTGTGTGTGTGTGTGTGTGTGTGTGTGTGTGACATATATTACATTAATAGTTAAACTACTTTTTGGAGTATCTTGCTGTTAATTTTCTTTATTTATTTTACCGTTGCTTCCAAACTGTCATTACATTCATTTGTGGGATAATTGTGAGGTTTATTTATGACTAGCGAACAACAGGCATACTTTCTAAATACTTTCCTAGATGAGTGCTATTTTTTTGTTACACATTTTGTTCTAAATTCATACCACGTCAATTTGATTCTATTGTTTACAAAATAGTTTGAACTTGGCCTGTAGTGTGTTACAGCACAGACAGTATGAGAACACTAAAGAGCTTTTTGAACATTAAAGCATGGAGACATGTAGAGACACTACATACTGATATACACCTGAACATCAGCAGGAGAGGACTCTTTAAAGTAGAGACACTACATACTGATATACACCTGAACATCAGCAGGAGAGGACTCTTTAAAGTAGAGACACTACATACTGATATACACCTGAACATCAGCAGGAGAGGACTCTTTAAAGTAGAGACACTACATACTGATATACACCTGAACATCAGCAGGAGAGGACTCTTTAAAGTAGAGACACTACATACTGATATACACCTGAACATCAGCAGGAGAGGACTCTTTAAAGTAGAGACACTACATACTGATATACACCTGAACATCAGCAGGAGAGGACTCTTTAAAGTAGAGACACTACATACTGATATACACCTGAACATCAGCAGGAGAGGACTCTTTAAAGTAGAGACACTACATACTGATATACACCTGAACATCAGCAGGAGAGGACTCTTTAAAGTAGAGACACTACATACTGATATACACCTGAACATCAGCAGGAGATGACTCTTTAAAGTAGAGACACTACATACTGATATAAACCTGAACATCAGCAGGAGAGGACTCTTTAAAGTAGAGACACTACATACTGATACACACCTGAACATCAGCAGGAGAGGACTCTTTAAAGTAGAGACACTACATACTGATATACACCTGGACATCAGCAGGAGAGGACTCTTTAAAGTAGAGACACTACATACTGATATACACCTGAACATCAGCAGGAGAGGACTCTTTAAAGTAGAGACACTACATACTGATATACACCTGGACATCAGCAGGAGAGGACTCTTTAAAGTAGAGACACTACATACTGATATACACCTGAACATCAGCAGGAGAGGACTCTTTAAAGTAGAGACACTACATACTGATATACACCTGAACATCAGCAGGAGAGGACTCTTTAAAGTAGAGACACTACATACTGATATACACCTGAACATCAGCAGGAGAGGACTCTTTAAAGTAGAGACACTACATACTGATATACACCTGAACATCAGCAGGAGAGGGCTCTTTAAAGTAGAGACACTACATACTGATATACACCTGAACATCAGCAGGAGATGACTCTTTAAAGTAGAGACACTACATACTGATATACACCTGAACATCAGCAGGAGATGACTCTTTAAAGTAGAGACACTACATACTGATATACACCTGAACATCAGCAGGAGATGACTCTTTAAAGTAGAGACACTACATACTGATATACACCTGAACATCAGCGGGAGATGACTCTTTAAAGTAGAGACACTACATACTGATATACACCTGAACATCAGCAGGAGATGACTCTTTAAAGTAGAGACACTACATACTGATATAAATCTGAACATCAGCAGGAGAGGACTCTTTAAAGTAGAGACACTACATACTGATACACACCTGAACATCAGCAGGAGAGGACTCTTTAAAGTAGAGACACTACATACTGATATACACCTGAACATCAGCAGGAGAGGACTCTTTAAAGTAGAGACACTACATACTGATATATACCTGAACATCAGCAGGAGAGGACTCTTTAAAGTAGAGACACTACATACTGATATGAAACCTGAAAATTAGAATAAGGGCCCTTTAACTTCTTCCAGTGTGAAGTAATTTGTATCTTTCAGAGAGCTTCCAAACTCTGGCTGTGTGAAATGAACCTGAATTGACAGCTGAAGACAGGTGAACTGATTACAGAAGATATATATAGTTCCCTTTGAGTGCTGATAATTAATAGAGGGAGTTAGTACAACCAGTAATTTGTGTCTGACACGTAACTCTTAGGACGTGTGTGTGTGTGTGTGTGTGTGTGTGTGTGTGTGTGTGTGTGTGTGTGTGTGTGTGTGTGTGTGTGTGTGTGTGTGTGTGTGTGTGTGTGGTGTGTGGGTGTGTGGGTGTGTGGGTGTGTGTGTGTGTCACAGAGCTCACATGCCATTAAGGTGACAGCTCACATACCTTTTAAAATTCAGGATTATCTACCAGACCGTCATGCTGTCATGATTGTCGTGTCAAAAAATGATTGTACAGTTTATGGCCATGACTAGGTTATTTAAATATTCTTTCACTTTCCACCTCTAATGTCTGCATATTCTGTAATATTCTCTTATTTTTCATCAACATATAGTTTAAAATCCAGTGCCATTATTTTATTTATTTGAAAAGATAATATTAGTTTTTTTATTAATTCAAAATAATGTCATGAATAAACATTATCTTAATAAAACCAAGGAAAGGTCCATAGCTGTAGGATACTTATTATTATTATGCTTTTATATTAACATTATATCAGTGGTTTAGAATGATCTTACAATGAGAATAATATTATAAATCGCAATTAGTCCTTCAGTCATCGTGACAGGCCTATTAGGGGTGTACCTTAAATGAATATACCTCTCACAGAACTTAAAGGGCACCTATCATGCAAAATGCACCTTTGTACGTCTTTTATACATGATTATGTGTCCCCGGTGTTCCAGGGAACTCGCCAAGTGTCAGAAAACACAACCCTCTCTATTTTCCTCCTTCGCCAAATCTCTAAAAAAGGAGCTGCAACGGATCTGAAAAAAATGGATCCACATTCCGACACTTTTCTACGTCACAAAGACGTACTCCGCTTATTGGTCAACTCTCCACCTATCAGGGGAATGAGCCACGGCCACGTGCATTGCCAAACCTCTCATTCGCATATAGGCTATCGGCAGGCTAAATCAACCCCAGTCACATCTGTGTTTCTGCCTGCTCTTGCTAGGATGTCTAAGCCAGTTAAACGTTGTGCTGTTGTTGGCTGCAAGACTCGGAACAGGGGACTGCATGCAATGCCATCAGTGCAAAAAGAAAATAATCTGTGGCTAGACTTCATTTTCAAGGGACATGTGCCAGAAGACCCCGGCAGATTTCTGTGTGTGTGTTCCAAACATTTTACCACGGACATGTTTATGAACTTCTCTCAAGTCCAACACGGATATGCCTCCAAACTAATGCTACACCCGGGATCAATACCAACCATCCGGGACCAGGCCAGTGAGGACACATCCAATTCTGAAGCTGTAAGTTTTTATTTAGCAGTGTTTTTCCTGATAAAGCTATATCTAGCTTGTAGTATGTAGCATGTAGCATGTAGCTTCGCCGTATCAATGTCGCCTCAACCCCAACTAGTAATCGGTTAGGTGTTTATATGTTCTTGTAACATTTTATTTTGTACGCTCCACAGTCTTTGCTTTGTCTTTTATTTTAATTATCAGGCATTTGCGAACATGTTCAGACTGCCGTAATGGCGATCTGTGTGAAGGCTGTAAAGCCGATAACCTAGCCGATAACACAAGTATTTATTCTCCTATGTATTAGTATTTTGTATCCTCTAAAAAATCATATTGAGTAAGTTATAATAACAAACGTAATCTTCTAGAGGTAAGTGCCGTTTTTTCCAGCGTTATGTAAAAGCTTTTGTGATTGTAGTCTGTAAGAACGATCAGATATCATCGATCTGTAAGCTAAGCTACGCTACGCTAAGCTAATGAGACATGCCGTTTTTTGCAGCGTTATATGGAAAAGCTTTTGCATGTTTACTTGTTTGCGCACATGAATATAAATGGGGGTGTGTTAGGATACAACACTGTATGTATGTATGCGAGGGGACACACACCACGAGTAAAACGGAGCTAAAGCCCTGGTATGTTGTTGTTGACGACATGCATACTAATCTAAACCACTTTTTTTGTTGTGCTTTTTTTAACATTGCACAGGCTACGTGGCCAACTTGATGGACCTCATCTTCGACCAAGTCTTTGTGGACCCTGCACCATTATGAGCAACCTGACAGGGAGGTCATCGCCGGGTATGCTACACGGTTCAACTTGGCTGCTGTCTGAACCCAACATAGACATTTCACGGATCAGAGGACAACGCAGGCCGGAATCACCACTCTGATCCTGATTCAAATAACCGTTGATTTTGACAATAAAGTTCCGAGTTGATATCAAGTGTGTCGTGATTATTCATGTTTGGATGGGTAAAGAATATTCTGATTTCAAAAGCATAAGGTTGTGTGTGGACTTGTTGTCGTACACATGGGTGTGTTATGCCATTGCTGTGTAGTATATAATATAATAGTACATGTACAATGACAGAATGAAAGATTGCATAAAGCCATATACACCAGTATTTATTTCCATGAACAATATTAGCATTCGTTTTACAATTTCAGTCAAAACCAAATCCAGGATGGTCCACCACACAGGTTACAGAGTCCTCATGTTCCTGCATCCGTCTTTACACCTAGTGTGATAAACATATATTGAATGACATGTGAAAAATGTATTCTCTAAACAGACAACTTAGTGAAGCTAATGTTACGTGTGGTATCTCCATGCAGCACATGCTCCGGTTCAGAAGGCATCGTGGCGCAAGTTGCACATGTACCCCTTTAGAAAGAAGTCAATAACTGAGCTTTTAAAACACATGAAACACACATTGCCGACAACTGAGGTGTTGGAGTTATACTTTTTATCACCCTAAGTTATTGAACTTTCCAACGGTTGTTGCACGATGTTGGAAGAAAAGGACTGTAAACTATTAAACGCAATGAGGCCATTGTATACAGGACTGTCTCAGAAAATTAGAATATTGTGATAAAGTTCTTTATTTTCTGTAATGCAATTAAAAAAACAAAAATGTCATACATTCTGGATTCATTACAAATCAACTGAAATATTGCAAGCCTTTTATTATTTTAATATTGCTGATTATGGCATACAGCTTAAGAAAACTCAAATATCCTATCTCTAAATATTAGAATATCATGAAAAAGTATACTAGTAGGGTGTTCAACGAATCACTTGAATCGTCTAATTAACTCGAAACACCTGCAAGGGTTTCCTGAGCCTTGAAAAACACTCAGCTTGGTTCAGTAAACTAAATCACAAGTATGGGGAAGACTGCTGATCTGACTGCTGTCCAGAGGGCCGTCATTGACACCCTCCATCAGGAGGGTAAGACACAAAAAGAAATTTCTCAAAGAGCAAGCTGTTCACAGAGTGCAGTTTCAAAGCACATCCACAAAAAGTCTGTTGGAAGGGGGAAATGTGGCAGGAAACGCTGCACAACCAAGAGAGATGACCGCAGCCTTAACAGCATTGTGAAGAAGAGTCGCTTCCAGAATTTGGGGGAGCTTCAAAGACAGTGGACTGAAGCTGGAGTCCAGGTATCAAAAGTCACTGTTCACAGACGTGTCCGGGAAATGGGCTACAATAGCCGTATTCCCATGGTCAAGCCACTTCTGAACTCAAGACAACGGAAGAGGCGTCTGACTTGGGCTAAGGAAAAGAAGCACTGGACAGTTGCACAGTGGTCCAAAGTCCTCTTTTCAGACGAAAGCAAGTTTTGTATTTCATTTGGAAGTCAAGGCGCCAGAGTCTGGAGAAAGGCTGGAGAGGAGCAAAATCCAAGTTGCTTGAAATCCAGTGTGAAGTTCCCACAGTCAGCGATGGTTTGGGGAGCCATGTCAGCTGCTGGTGTTGGTCCACTGTGTTTCATCAAGCCCAGAGTAAATGCAGCTGTGTACCAAGAGATTTTAGAGCACTACATGCTTCCGTCTGCTGAAAAGCTCTATGGAGATGAGGAATTCATTTTCCAGCATGATCTGGCACCTGCCCACAGTGCCAAAACCACCAGTAACTGGTGTACTGACCATGGCATTACTGTCCTCGATTGGCCTGCAAATTCCCCTGACCTGAACCCCATAGAGAATATGTGGGGTATTGTGAAGAAGAAGCTGAAAGACACCAGACCCAACAATGCTAATGAGCTAAAGGCCGCTATTGAAGCATCCTGGGCATCCATAACACCTCAGCAATGCCACAGGCTGATTGCCTCCATGCCACGCCGCATTGATGCAGTAATCCGTGCAAAAGGATTCCCAACCAAGTACTGAGTGCATTAATGGACATTTTCAAATGTTTGATTGTGTTTTGCTGTTATAAATCTTTTTTTTTTACTTGGTCTGAGGAACTATTCTAATTTTTTGAGATAGGATTTTTGAGTTTTCTTAAGCTGTATGCCATAATCAGCAATATTAAAATAATAAAAGGCTTGCAATATTTCAGTTGATTTGTAATGAATCCATAATGTATGACATTTTTGTTTTTTTAATTGCATTACAGAAAATAAAGAACTTTATCACAATATTCTAATTTTCTGAGACAGTCCTGTATATGCTGAAAATATGAATGTCTCCCTTTATAAATATATATATGTATCGCTGTGTTTGCGTTACAAACTCTAAGTTACAAACTGTACACATTGCATTCTTGCTAATTAGCCAAAATATGAATGGAATAAGTAGCAAGCATCGTAACAGAGTAAAAATAAATAGGGACAACAGCTTGTCAACTAACCATTCAGAAACGTCCTGCTGCAACCGAGATGTTTGCACCTCCACCAAAACCTCCGCTGCTTCAGTTTCTGGATCAAATTGATAATATGCTTGAACACATGCATTGCTCTGAGATGACATGTGTATTCCACACTCGTAATCACAGCAAGCATGGTAACGTGACTCTCGCCGGCTCTTCTGCTGGGGGCGTGGTCAGCTGCTGCTCAGAATTTTCATAGGCAGGTTTGGAATAAAGCGAAAATGAGCGAAACGAGGCATGGCTAAAAAATGATCTGTTTGGTATTTTGAAAAATAAAATGTATAAATATACCTTATATAGGTATGGTCATACACTATATCATTTAAATATAGCATGATAGGTCACCTTTAAATGATAGCTTCTATAAAAATGACAGTCAGAATAATAACTACATCTGGAAGTGAATCAGTCAAAATGTCAAAACTATCCACTGAGAAATGTCAAATACAGACAAGCTAACTGCGCTGATAAAGAGAAAGTCGTTTAACGCTGCCTCCCCCCTCTGTGTTTAAAAGACTTATCTGTGCCTTCCGTCTCGCTTCATGTGCTGAGACTATCTGATGAATTAGTGCTTACAAAACACGGACATTTTCCGTCCTGCGAGGGTTCTTATCTCAGATTCACTACACAGATTCAACATGAAGAGCCGTCCTCTGCTGAGAAAACTGTGTGTGTGTGTGTGTGGCAGTTAAGTGTTGGCGGTGCAGGAATGCTTCGTTCTGACCAATGAATGATTTGATTGTTTTGTTTTTCAGTTTGTAGATTTGAAAGATTGAGATCACATCATGTGACGGAGAGAATACAGATTGTTGTCAGAAGTGAATTTATTTTTATGATGGGAAAACATTACTAACAATGTGTCTCTTTAAAGGGGCCCTATACATTACATTACATTGCATTTAGCTGACGCTTTTATCCAAAGCGACTTACAATAAGTACATTCGACCAGGAAGACACAACCTTGAAGAAAACAGAATCATAAAGTACATCAGGTTTCATAGAGCCAAACATTTCAAGTGCTACTCAACTGGCTATAGAGAAGCCAGTCCTTTATTAGTAGATAAGTGCCTTGTTAGTAATTCTATCGCTCGAAGTGGAGTCGAAAGAGATGAGTTTTCAGTCTGCGCCGGAAGATGTGCAGGCTTTCTGCTGTCCTGATGTCAATGGGGAGCTCATTCCACCATCTTGGAGCCAGGATAGCAAACCCACGTGTTTTTGCTGATGGGAACTTGGGTCCCCCTCGCAGCGAAGGTGCAGCGAGTCGTTTGGCTGATGCAGAGCGTAGTGCACGCGCTGGGGTGTACAGTTTAACCATGTCCTGGATGTAGGAAGGGCCAGATCCATTCGCAGCATGGTATGCAAGTACCAGTGTCTTGAAGTGGATTCTAGCAGTTACCGGGAGCCAGTGGAGGGAGCGGAGGAGCGGAGTGGTGTGGGAACATTTAGGAAGGTTGAAGACCAGACGAGCCGCTGCATTCTGGATGAGCTGCAGTGGTCGGATGGCACATGCAGGTAGACCAGCCAGGAGGGAGTTGCAGTAGTCTAGGCGTGAGGTGACGAGAGCCTGGACCAGAACCTGCGTGGCTTTCTGGGTCAGCTGGGGACGAATCTTCCTGATGTTGTACAGCGTGTATCTGCAGCAACGAGTTGTAGCAGCGATGTTTGCAGTGAAGGACAGGTTGTTATCTAGGATCACACCCAGATTCCTTGCAGTCTGAGTCTGGGAAACAACAGAGGTGCCGATTTTGATTGTCAGGTCAAGAGTGGGACAATCTTTTCCCGGAAGGAAAAGCAGTTCGGTCTTGTCAAGGTTGAGCTTGAGGTGATGAGCAGACATCCACTGAGAGATGTCAGCTAGACAAGCAGAGATGCGTGCGACGACCTGGGTCTCTGAGCGGGGAAAGGACAGAATTAATTGGGTTTCGTCAGCGTAGCAGTGGTATGAAAAACCATGCGGGCTAATGACTGATCCGAGCGAGTTTGTGTACAGGGAGAAGAGGAGGGGACCAAGAACAGAGCCCTGAGGGACCCCTGTAGTTAATTGACAAGGGTCGGACTCAGACCCTCTCCAAGTTACACTGTAGGTACGGTCTTTGAGGTATGAGGTGAGGAGGGAAAGTGCAGAGCCTGAAACTCCAAGTTCTTGGAGAGTGCGAAGGAGGATCTGATGGTTCACCGTGTCGAATGCAGCTGACAGGTCCAACAGGATGATGACAGAGGAGAGGGATGCTGCTTTGGCAGTGTGCAGTTCCTCAGTGACAGCAAGGAGGGCAGTTTCTGTGGAGTGACCTGCCTTGAAACCAGACTGGTGCGGATCCAGAAGGTTGTTCTGATGGAGATAACAGGAGAGTTGTTTAAAGACAGCGCGCTCAAGTGTTTTAGACAGGAACGGGAGGAGAGAGACAGGCCTGTAGTTTATAACATCAGACGGGTTGAGAGTGGGTTTCTTTAGGAGAGGGTTTACTCTTGCCTCCTTAAGACTATTTGGAAAGTGACCAGAAGTTAGAGAAGTGTTGATGAAATGGGTGAGAAACGGTAGAATATCAGGAGCGATAGTCTGAAGGAGGTTTGAGGGGATAGGGTCCAGAGGACAGGTGGTAGGGCGGGCAGAGGTAATGAGGGTAAGAACCTCACTTGGAGAGAGAGGGGAAAAGGAGGTTAGTGTGTGTACATATTAGTATGTAGTGTCTCTACTTTAAAGAGTCCTCTCCTGCTGATGTTCAGGTGTATATCAGTATGTAGTGTCTCTACTTTAAAGAGTCCTCTCCTGCTGATGTTCAGGTGTATATCAGTATGTAGTGTCTCTACTTTAAAGAGTCCTCTCCTGCTGATGTTCAGGTGTATATCAGTATGTAGTGTCTCTATTTTAAAGAGTCCTCTCCTGCTGATGTTCAGGTGTATATCAGTATGTAGTGTCTCTACTTTAAAGAGTCCTCTCCTGTTGATGTTCAGGTGTATATCAGTATGTAGTGTCTCTACTTTAAAGCGTCCTCTCCTGCTGATGTTCAGGTGTAGCCATTTGCATGCACTAAAACGTATAAAACACATAACAGGAAAGGGAAAGCTTAAAAAAACATAACATGTCCTCTTTTCAAAGAAGTTAACATTCCCTCTGGTCTGCCAGAAGCATCCAAACATTTACTTTGTATCCAGTTTCAGGCCACATTTTCTCCATACACTTTTTTACATCTTGAAGGTTATTACCTCTACATTTGAACCAGATAGTGAAGTGATGTCTGGGTCTGAAGTTATCGATGAAAGAAGCAAATATTAGCAGTGTAGGCCAGGCCATCGGGAGGACCGGGAGGTTTCCCGATGGCCTGGCCTGTTAAGTGGTCTGCTGGCATGAGGATTTTTTTTGTATGTATTGTGAACGCAACGCTGCGCAAATGTGGGTCTGACTCTGCCTCACAGAGGGTGACTGGCTGTCTACATGATGTGGCCTGCCGACATGGCCACTTTCATACAGATCATACACTAATGCCCTCGATTGGTCTCTGCATGTCATTCAAGCTCGGGAGGGTGTGTGTATGTGTGGCGGGCGCGAGCGAGAGAGAAAGCGTGCGCACCGGTTACGTGTATTGTTGTTGTTAGCATCTGGTGCTAGCTAGCTGCGCTAACGGATATAATGAGTTGTCAACAAGGTGGAGGAGAGTCCTCTGCTGTCAGACTGAGAGACTGATAACCTCAGCTCAGGTGAGGTAAAGGACGCGGAGTGTTTAGATAGTTAACTTAGTCTAAGTTCTCTGTGGGTCTCAAACGGTTTGGTCACCATTTATGTAAACACATATTTCCATTTGATGGGGGAGTGATTAGTAAAATATGCATGAATAATACAAATAAAATGTTAACTAGGTGAAAAAAGGTAAGATAAACTTGTTGAGAGCTAAAACTAGTCTTTGCTGCTGCCTCAAAGAGGAGCAGGGGGATAGGGAGGAGACGGGTGAGGCTGATTCAGGAGCACAGACACACTCACAACTATAAATGAACCAAAAACAAATAAATAAACAAGTTTCAAGTTTTTTCATATTGGATATGGTATGTTATTGGTTATGGCCATGTACTTGTGATTTTATGATTATTTAAATGTATACAGTTCTGTTTCATATGGGTGTAGTCTCTTTCTTTCCCCCTAAAAATGCACCAGATTGATGCATTTAAGTCCAACATTTAAAAAAAAAAATCTTACCGGGGGAGCATGCCCCCGGACCCCTCTAGAGGATTTGAGGTCCACCCCCACTTACAATATGTTCACATGGATAGGTTCCTAGGTGTGCACAGCAACACTGTAAATATTGACAAATAAATCCAGGAAAATGGCACAAAAGAAACTGGTAGTGGCCTGGCTGGGTGTATAATTCCCGGTCTGAGTTATTGTCCCAGTCCGGCCCTGGTGTAGGGAGAATCTCAGATTTTTACGTCAACCTGAAACTTTATTTATTGTTTTTCCGACTCTATATCAGAGGAGGAGAATTTGGATAACTATTTTCCCTGTAAAAACCTCCTAATCAATTGTATTAGTGCATCCTTGCAGATAAAGACAAGGTTGCATTATTTATTACTAGTATTGTATTCCAGTGATGGCTGCGTAGGATTGTTTCGGACTCTAAGCATCTCTAAATAACTCCAGTGTCCAGCAGTAAACATTAATTGAAGAAACATCAGACAGTCTTTACAGCATTTTAATTAATTCAAGTTGAGAAGTGCTTATTAAAACTCCCCATGTTTAGTGAAGTAGAAGTTCTCCTTCAGCATTGATTATCTTCCTCTCCTGTGTGAACCCATCTCCATTCATGCACGCATTAAAACAAGAAGGCTGTCATTTAATGTTGCCCGCAGCGAGATGATGGCGTGAGACGAGCTGAGGAAGATATACGAATGAAAAAGTGTTATAGAACATAAGTGGTCATATCGCAGCTGGCACCTCATTACTAATGTAGGGGAGCCTGTGTTCCTGTTGCAGAACCGCAGAGAGGTTCTCTCCTGAGGATCCCTCACGGAGAACCTCCAGACGATTAACTGGAGCTCCAACAGATGGAGGACGGGGATAAACAGGACAGGGATAGAGAATACAAAGATAAAAACTGACTCCAGAGAGAAAGTGAAAAACAATGTCAACTCCTGTCCCTCATGCTTATATTATTGATGTGCTGACTGTGTCTGTCTGCCTGTCCGTCCGTCTGTCCGTCTGTCCGTCTGTCTGTCTGTCTGTCTGTCTGCCTGTCCGTCTGTCTGTCCGTCCGTCTGTCCGTCTGTCTGTCCGTCTGTCCGTCTGTCTGTCTGTTTGTCTGTCCGTCCGTCTGTCCGTCTGTCTGTCCGTCCGTCCGTCCGTCTGTCCGTCTGTTTGTCTGTCTGTCTGTCTGCCTGTCCGTTTGTCTGTCCGTCCGTCTGTCCGTCTGTCTGTCCGTCTGTCCGTCTGTCTGTCTGTTTGTCTGTCTGTCTGTCCATCCGCCCGTCTGTCTGTTTGTGTGTGTGTGTGTGTGTGTGTGTGTGTGTGTGTGTGTGCACGCAGTGGAGATTGAACCAGTACATCTACTTATACTCAAGTACAAGATCTATGTACTTCTTCCTCCTCTGTTACTTGTTCTACTGGCAAATTGTTGTACTTATTACAAGTGAAAACACCTCTCCACAAAACTGTGTGTGTGTGTGTGTGTGTGTGTGTGTGTGTGTGTGTGTGTGTGTGTGTGTGTGTGTGTGTGTGGTGTGTGTGTGTGTGTGTGTGTGTGTGTGTGTGTGTGTGTGTGTGTGTGTGTGTGTGTGTGTGTGTGTGTGTTTCTTTAACCTCATGCCTCCTGCTGTAGAGGAGCTAATAATTGCATGGAGCTGTGTCGACTCATATCCTGTCTGATCTCTTCATAAATAACTTTTGTGTCAATTTCGTCGGTTTTCTCCAAAGGTTATCAGCGAATATAAGTATCCCGTGGCCACAGCGGATGATTAAAGGAACAGAAAAGCCTGCAGCAAGATCCCAGCTAACTGTTCTAGTACATTACATTTCATGGAGATGTGTTTTATCTGAAGCGACGTACAATAAGTGCAATAAAGCATAAAGACACAAACTCAGGACAGCAAGGAAAAGCAGATACATTCGCTTCGAATAAGCCATATCATTGTAAGCGTGGTGCATTAGCTTCAAATGGAGTACACACAACAAGTGCTAATCATTATTATTGTTGGGATGATAGCAGGGATGCAGTAGGAACAGGAGAGTTTTCAGTTGGCGACTTTCTGCCGTCTTGGTATCAATAGGGAGCTTGTTCCACTTCTCTTGTTCCATTTAGGAACCAGGACAGCAATAAGGCAGGTGTTAGAAAGATCTCACTGGTCCCCGGCTTGAGCTTCAACCTCAGGATCCATGTATCTGTGATCCTCTCCAGAATGGAAGGAGTCATCACATACAGAGCATCAACTAGTTCCTGAGCAGTGTCCTTCACATGCTGATATCCAAGAGAGGGAGTTACACAGTCACAAGATGGAGGAATAGAAAGCAGTATTCAATGTTTACTTCAGATTAGCTCCACGTCAGAAATGAGCATGCTTGATGTCTATCTCCATAGAGGCTGAATCACCATGTTAATCACATAGCTATCATCTGCCTCAAACAGTCCTGATGCTCTTCTAGGTAATCACACATCCTGTCATGTTCACAGCTACAGTTGGATACCTTTGTTATCATGTTACTCTCATACTGGAAGAGGACATTCAGTGTTTGGTTTAACTAAGGCCTGGATGTAGGAAGGATCCTTCACAGCACATTAGGACAGGACCGTCTTAAAGTGGATCAGGGCAACAACTGGCAGTCAGTCAAGGGAGCGGAGGAGCGGTGCATTGTGGGAGAAGTTTGGGAGGTTGAAAAGAAGTCGAGCTGCTGCATTGTGAATTAAATAAAGCAGTTGGATGGATAACCGAAGACAGCAAGTTATGGTGTCGTGCAATAAACGTGGGGTCACGGTAATTTGTCTTTGCTTTTTTGTCAGCTTCAAAATCCTCTACAGAGGTCTCCTCCTCCTCGAAGCAGATCAACCTGCTGATAGAAACCAGTGAAAACACTGAATAAAGCAGTTTAACATTAGCCATCAGTGTGTTCTCTGTTTGGCTGATTAGGATGCAGGCCGTAACGTTTGCTCAGATTGTCTCTCTGGTAACTGCAGATCCAGGCATCCTAGGACTCACATCCTTATTCCTTAAGAGTGAGCAACAAGATGGGAAATGTATGGAAGTCAATGTATGAGATCAGGCTTGTGTCCTGTTGCATGGCAGGAAGCTACAGTGATGCTAACTGGTGGCACTTTAAAGAGTCTGGCTGAATAAGGCTAGTCTTCTTTCCGTAACAACCTGTTCACTGGACAAACTTGAAATCTTGCCAAATATGTTTGTTTAATTTCTAGTCAGAATAAACCAATACACTTGATATAAGACATATTAACTTAAGAAGTAACAACGCAGTGAGATATAGGAGTCTTGTTTTTTGACAATGCATCAACGACTATTGAAAGCATCTTATTTTGAGTTGTATCTCAGAGGAAACACATGGGTTAGGGCTGATGTGAATACTTTTTTACTTTTACTTCTGTAACATTTTGAAGCAGGACTTTTACTTAACTGAGTATTCCTACACTCTACTTTTTTTTACAATATCTGAGTACTTCTACTTTTACTCAAGTACAAGATCTGAGTACTTCTACTTTTACTCAAATCCAAGTTCTGAGTACTTCTACTTTTACTCAAACACAAGATCTGAGTACTTCTACTTTTACTCAAGTACAAGATCTGAGTACTTCTACTTTTACTCAAACACAAGATCTGAGTACTTCTACTTTTACTCAAACACAAGATCTGAGTACTTTTACTCAAGTACAATATCTGAGTACTTCTACTTTTACTCAAATCCAAGTTCTGAGTACTTCTACTTTTACTCAAGTACAAGATCTGAGTACTTCTACTTTTACTCAAACACAAGTTCTGAGTACTTTTACTCAAGTACAATATCTGAGTACTTCTACTTTTACTCAAACACAAGATCTGAGTACTTCTACTTTTACTCAAACACAAGATCTGAGTACTTTTACTCAAGTACAATATCTGAGTACTTCTACTTTTACTCAAGTACAAGATCTGAGTACTTTTACTCAAGTACAATATCTGAGTACTTCTACTTTTACTCAAGTACAAGATCTGAGTACTTCTACTTTTACTCAAATCCAAGTTCTGAGTACTTCTACTTTTACTCAAGTACAATATCTGAGTACTTCTACTTTTACTCAAGAACAAGATCTGAGTAATTCTACTTTT
This sequence comes from Harpagifer antarcticus, assembly GCA_902827135.1. Lineage (NCBI taxonomy): Eukaryota > Metazoa > Chordata > Actinopteri > Perciformes > Harpagiferidae > Harpagifer > Harpagifer antarcticus. The sequence continues at coordinate 512,816 of CADEHL010001334.1, forward strand.
ACTCAAGTACAAGATCTGAGTACTTCTACTTTTACTCAAGTACAAGATCTGAGTACTTCTACTTTTACTCAAACACAAGATCTGAGTACTTCTACTTTTACTCAAACACAAGATCTGAGTACTTCTACTTTTACTCAAGAACAAGATCTGAGTACTTCTACTTTTACTCAAGTACAAGATCTGAGTACTTCTACTTTTACTCAAACACAAGATCTGAGTACTTTTACTCAAGTACAAGATCTGAGTACTTTTACTCAAGGACAATATCTGAGTACTTCTACTTTTACTCAAGTACAAGATCTGAGTACTTCTACTTTTACTCAAGAACAAGATCTGAGTACTTCTACTTTTACTCAAGAACAAGATCTGAGTACTTCTACTTTTACTCAAGTACAAGATCTGAGTACTTCTACTTTTACTCAAGTACAAGATCTGAGTACTTCTACTTTTACTCAAGAACAAGATCTGAGTACTTCTACTTTTACTCAAGTACAAGATCTGAGTACTTCTACTTTTACTCAAACACAAGATCTGAGTACTTTTACTCAAGTACAAGATCTGAGTACTTTTACTCAAGGACAATATCTGAGTACTTCTACTTTTACTCAAGTACAAGATCTGAGTACTTCTCCACTTTAAACACTGTTTTTTTTAAATATATCTCTGAGCAGCATCTCATCTACCATTCCTCCTCCTTTGCTCCTTAAATAGAGGAGGGAGGGAGGGGGTTGCTTAGTGACGGTTGCTTAGTGACCTCTGTGGGCGGTGAGGCAGTTGTTAGGAGTGGAAGTGTAGTTGCCATGACGACGTATTGACTGTTACTGAGGAGGTGGGTGTGGAAGATGCTCCACAGGTTGTGAACGACAATCTGCAGAATGTGAAACAGCAGATATCCGTCTCAACAACACGTGTGTGTTTATTTAAAAATGGAAGCGGGGGGTATTATCTACGATTGGTTCCTATTTACACTTTGTTTACACTTTGTTTACACTTTGTTTACACCGTGAGAACAGAAGGTTCTGGGTCCCAAATCTGCTTCATTCCCTGTATCTAAGAAGAAAGAAAGAAAACAGCGTATGCAGATGAGATCTTTGGTTTAAACATTTGAAAACTAAGAGGCAACTTGCTTATTTTTTGCTGTTTTGTGATGTGCTAAAAAAAATATATTATGTATAATATATAATATATTTATTTAATAATACAAAGTATTAATTAGGAAAAACATATATATGAAACTCTTAATAAACAAGATAAGTATGTATTTAATGGCCTTAAAAAGGGGTAAAGTGAACATTTAATATATATATTTTTTAATAATCTTTATTTTAAACATACATATTCGAACTGCCTCAGTGTTCATTGTGCACACCGCCACCAAATCAAACAAACACATTTCAATAAACACCCCAAAAAAGCAAGCAGGACAAATAACAAAAATACATAATCTGAATCCGTCCAAGAGTTATGTAATCAACACAAAGACAAATCAATGAATAATAATACATAAGGCCACAAACCAAATGTATGAGTGGGTGTGAGAGGGCACACTTTGAGACAGAAGAGTCCGTTCTATACGACCCTCTGAGCTGTGGTGATGTGTGTGTTCCTGCAGATGTCAGGATTGTGTCACGTATCGACCTCTGCGTGTCTGCACGACTCTGGGTGCGTCTCACTTCTCTCATTTTTCATTTCCTCGCTCCTCGGGCTCTGTATCACCGGAAGTTGATTTGTCTGCGCCATCTTGAGTACCGTCCCAATGGCCTTATTTTTGATAACGGAGGAGTGATAATCGAGGAACTACCAGACCATCCTCCGGCGAAATCCTCAGACACTCGCCCCGCCCCCTTACTGTGTATCGCTCACTGATTGGACGATGCAGCGCATGCACTGATCTGGCTGCTGTCAGACGATCAGCTGTGCGGCGTCATCACAAACGGACGTCGCTTCACGTGACGCTCCGGAGGAAACCAGGGTTACGGTCGGATAATCCAAAAATCAGCTCCTAAATTCTAACCCTATCGTCTATTCCTTGACCTCTGAGTGAAACGTCACGGGGTTAAGGGATAGTGGATAGGAGAATTCTAAAGGACTTAGGAGAAGAGACTGCGGTGCTTTAGAGAATCCGACGTGTTTCTGATGCGCCAGCTGACGTCATTTTGTGCGTCTGCTGCTGTGGGGAAACTATGGAAACTACAGTTTTCTATACAGCGGACTACAACATGGATGTTCAATAAGAAGGAGGGACTACTGTAAACTCATCTAGAGACTCTGCACCGTGCTCTGATGCTGTTGCTTTGCTTTATGAACGTGGACAACAGAGAAACATATTCTTCATGACCAAAGTTGGAATTGAAATAAAAAAGGAAAGTGAAACTTATGCTCGTCACCCTCTCCCTCCGGTCCACATTAATACAAATGATCCCAGTGTGATTGTATGAACTATGAAAAGATCTTAAAATCAATACAAATGTATTTATTATAAACGTTAGTCCTTAACATCTATCACTGTGTACATCACCATTCAAACATCTTTTAAAAGTTGAACAAACCCCACACAGCTCAGTGAAATGTTGACTTTATTTGATCATTTCAGTAAAAACTAACGTTCATATTTCTCTCTTTGATTATAATACTGATGAACGTTCAGAACAAAGCACTTTGGCAACTTACCACATACGTTTTAAAAAGCTTAATAAGCACCGTAACTTTCATGATATAATTTCTCCGTCATAATCGGTTGTTTCCGTGAACGGCCGACTGTTGAGTGACGGCAAATGCTGCGGCTGCAAGGCATTGTGGGGCAGCATTTTCTCCTCTCCTTTCGGTTAGGGAGGTCCAGTGGTTCCTAAGCTAAAGGAGGTTATAAAGGAAGTTTGAAACCTCCTTTCCTATCATCTAGAGCAGTGTTTCCCAACCGGGGGTACGCGTACCCCTAGTGGTACGCGAGGGAACTGTAGGGGGTACGTGGAATTCCAAGGTGACAAGTAAAAAAAATAATAATCCCGTCAAAAATGATAGTGCGCGATTTGTTTCCCTAGGGAGACAATAGTCTGTGGCACAACCGCGCCAAAATCCCACAATGAAAACAGCTGCTTACCTGCAGCCAGAAAAATACTGGTAGGTCTGTGCTATGGATAAATGGCTGAACCGTCCGCTTGCTCTGGGTTCAGGCCAGGGTTCAGAGGAGCCCGCCGAGAAACGTAAGAAAGAGGCCAAACTGAAACCAAGGCAGTGAAACATATATATTGGATTCATTTATACTTCTGCGGACCCACCGCATCCTCTGTGCTTCTTTTGCGGTGAAGTCCTGGCTAATAGTGCGATGAAGCCAGCGCATTTACAGAGACACCAGAGCACCAAACACTCGGGAAGTGTCGATAAAAGTGAATAATTTTACAGACGAAAGCTGTCGGAATTTAAGTCGAGCCAGACAGTAATGATGAAAGCCACGAATGTGTCAATGAAAGCACTCGAGGCATCTTACGCCGTGTCCCTGCTTGTGGCTAAATCAAAAACCCTCACTCTATTGTTGAGGAGCTCATTCTCCCTGCAGCGACTGCGTTGGCCGAAATGATGATAGACAAGAAGCAGCCGAAGCACTCAAGAAAGTTCCCCTGCCGAATAACACCGTATCCCGTCGGATCAATGATATGTCTGTTAATATAATTGGACAAGTGGTGAACAAAATAAAACTAGCCGGTCAGTTCGCTTTGCAGCTGGATGAAATGACAGATGTGAGTGGAGAAGCGCAGCTCCTGTCCTTCGTGCGTTACAAAGATGCGTCTGACATAAACTATGGGGGTTATTCCCTATCTTTATTCAAGAGCGTGGTATTTAAATTTGAGAGCATACTTTATGTATTTATTTCCCTCAAACCCTGTCCAGGCACTCAAATACTGCCTGCTTGCACTTTGCTCTGTTTCTGCTCAAACTGTACGCTTGCACTCAGATATATTGCTGCTTACAGATTTGTTCTGCTCTCAGATTTATTCTGTGCGCGCTCGAAACTTTTGTGCAACAATCCTGTCAAAATCCCTCAACCAATAGGAGGCCAGGTGTCCTTGCGGGTGCGTTCGCTTTACTTATTACAGCGTCCCGTAAGGGCGGTTACTCTTTGGTTGATAAACTCCCGCCCTCCACGGCTTTATAACATAGCATGTACTGCACTTGTTTGATTTACAACTACCTTACATAATAGCTACGTTCAGTGGCGGACTGGGACTAAAAATCAGCCCGGGAATAAAATAAAATCGTCCCTCCGTTGCCTTCTGCACAGAGTGCGAGGTGGTTGCTATGCAACAACAATAACAGATAGTGAATGTCGTCGTTTAGGTGCTTTTTTTTCTGGAGATAGGCACTTCTCAATCCACTCCTCCATAGTAAGCCCACCCCGGAGGGCGAAGTTAACCTTACATGTTTCCATCTTAAGCTTAGTTAGTTAGTTAGTTAGTTAGTTAGTTAGTTAGTTAGTTAGTTAGTTCGTTAGTTAGTTAGTTAGTTAGTTTACTATATAAAGTTCAGTTTAGGATTTTATAACGGTTCTCAGACGCGGAGGGATACTGATTTGTGAAAAGTAACAACAACTATTTCCTGGATATACGCTCATTATATCACGGCTAAGAAACATCAGATTGCTTGATTTGACTTGTCCGTTTTATAAACATATACTAACTGTGCTTAACCCCCCCCCCCCCCAAAATGACTGGTGAAAAGAAACTGCTAGGCCTATACTGATTCTGGATATTATTTTGCTAAGTGTTTTGTTCCTGAATTAAAGTTTAAATGCCTGTTTAAAGGGGACTTATTCAAAGGGGCTCCATGGTGTAAGCCTAAATGTTACAAGATATATATATATATATATATATATATATATATATAGCAAAGATAAGTTGATTATTTTGATTTCATATGTATTTATTTGATTATATTATTTATTTTTAAGGCAACATATTCATTTTTATTTATTTTTATTGAGTGATTTAAGTTAAAAATTAGGAAAATGCCTGAGAATTAGATGTTCAAATTAAGGAGATGAAATAAAGTTATTTTCATTCAATAATCAGTGACGTTCTACTTGTGAAGGATCATCAGCACGTATGAGTGAGGGGGTACTCATGGTATGACAAAAGGCTCAGGGGGTACACAAGACAAAAAAGGTTAGGAACCACTGCTCTAGAGAATTCGAACGGCACTTATCATGGCTGCCACTGAGGGACTTCCGGGTCATTTCACTCCGTTAGGAAGGTTCCTAGCTAAATGGACTATTCGACTTCAGCCCACGTCCCGTTGCTCTTAAAACTCATTTCCCTGCTTCTCGTGGTTTCCTTGCGTCTCTCCTTGCTTCCCTGGTGGGAGGGAAACAACGCAAGTGAGGGACGCAAGGAATCCATTTAACCGAAGTGAGATGCACGACTCTGTTTCTGCTGCAGCTTCCTCACTGTTGCTGTTTAGACTCAACACACATTTAGCCGCTCATGTGCAGGATGTCCGGCCGCATTGTGCTGAGTTTCCCCCCCCGACCCCGACCCACTCCAAAGACCCTGAGGCTTTGTCAACATGTTTAAATTCCAGCATCAACTACTGATGAACCCTGGCTAAGTGACATATTTAAGGATATGTTGTAAGATATTTAATGCATAACAAAAATAGCAAAGTGAACTGACGAACTGTAGAACTGCAGGAAGATATATTTATACATTTTTGAATGCAACTTTCCATCCGTATCATGTATTTTATTTATTTGACACAATAATACATATTTTATAGTCTTATTTTTATACCATCAGATGAAACAATATGCATGCATTTGTCTGACACCCTTAACACCATGACCTCTTAAGCCTTAATATCTCGGGGTCAGTGCCCTACAAGATCCAAACTAACAAATTAAAATACCTTCCAGTTATTTCCCGCTTCCCTGAGGAGCTTTTTCCAACTGGTCCTGTTTTTGGAACAGGAAGTCTCTGCGATCCGACACAAAGAGGCAGGGAGGAGCCGGCATGTTTGTCCTCATAAAGAAAGCCCCATGTCACTCCTTTTGTTGCCTTCTGCATGAATGTTTGAGACTATGCAAACGGAGAAACCACGGCACCGCCAGCTCCTGCAGGATGTGCATATCTCCCTGTACGGTGGCTGAGAGGCGCAATCGACAATTACAATGTGTGAAACACTTTAACAAAGCTTGAGACAAATTGACATTTTATAAAACAAATTGAAATTAGCAAAACACTTTTACCAGTGAAAAAACAATTTAGCAAGATGCGAAACACTTTTACAAAACTAGAGACACATTTACAAGTGTCGAAACACTTTAACATTTCCCGAAACAGGTACCGGCGGTCTATCCGTCCAAACAAACTTAAGTTTGTGTCAATCCCTTGCACGTCACTTCTGGTATGATGGGCATTCCCTTTCCGGTTTGATTCTCTAGTTTGTTAAAGTGTTTCGACACTTCTAAATGTGTCTCTAGCTGTGTTACATTACATTACATGTCACTTGTTAGATGCTTTTATCCAAAGCGACTTACATACTCAATACTGTGGACTGAAGTGTCTTGCCCAGGGACACAACGACATGCTGACTGCAGTGGGGTTTGAACCTGTGACCATCTGATCCCCAGCCCAAGGATCCATCCACTGCCCCACAAACCTCCCACACTTTGTAAAAGTGTTTCGCATCTTGTTAATTTGTTTGTGTCAATGTTAAATCGTGTTTTCTTTGGTAAAAGTGTTTTGCTAATCTCATTTTGTTTTAGAAAATGTAAATTTGTCTCAAGCTTTTTTAAAGTATTTCACACTTTGTAATTGTCAGCACCTCTCAGCCACCGTACACAGGGCTCCTCTGACGCATCTGACCCTGGATCTGCAGCAGCTCCTTCTCATGGCACAGCTGACGGAAAGGGGGCGTGGCTAACACAAACCGGAGGGAATGTAGGAACATGACACTGTTCTCCAAAAACACCCACTGACTAATGGCCCTGTGGTGGGATTTGTCTGGGGGAACATGAGCAGCAGGACTCGGGAGGATCTGTGGACTTAAATCCGGCTGAGTTTTTAATGTTTTGTTGTTTGGATTCAAATTCAGCTAAAGTTCGTTTGGCTGCAAATCTTAGCTGCTAGCTTTGTATACAAGTTGATCTGGGAGGAGATATATTCTGTCTCACTATTTTTGTTTGTTTTACACTTACATAACCTAATCTTTCTTGTTAGTATAGTGTTTGAGTTGCGTGTGTTTAAGTGGTTGTTGGCTCCTAAAGATCAGCTTGTAACAATGTGTGTGTCATATAAGGATACACTACTAAGTCGTTATGGTTTTGCATTTGAATCCAGCTAAAGTTTTTGGGTGATTTGGTTGCAAATGTTAGTTTCTAGCTTCAAGTAAGAGTTCATCTAAGACTCTCACTATTGTTCGCTTGTTTTACACTTGCTGCCAACATAATATAGTCTTTCCTGTCAGTATAGTGTTGAAAGTGTGTGTGTGTGTGTGTGTGTGTGTGTGTGTTTTAATGGTTGTTGGCTGCTTTAAAATCATCTGAAATAAGGTGTTTGTCATATAAGGAGCCTCTACTAAGTCGTTATGGTTTTGCATTTGAATCCAGCTAACATCTTGGGTGATTTGGTTGCAAATCTTAGCTGCTAGCTTTCACCTCTGACTTGTGGTGAGTGAATCTGGGAGGAGTTGTTTTTTGTCAAAAGATATTTCAGTAATAGTAATAGTTGTGCTGCAAACATAACAGTGCTGGTATGTGTGTTGTTGTGGTTGCACTCTCCTTAAAATCAGTTGTTACTACAGTGTGTGACATAAAGACACTGAGTGGGACTGGAAGACAGTGGGAGGCAGGAAATAACCGTTGGTAGTTTATTATCTCATATTCTGACTATAAAAAGAGGAGGAATGTGTTTGGATCTTTAGCACCACTTTGAGTCAAAAGTTCACCATGAGTTCCAGAAGGATCAAGTTAACTACTCGGCGCACTAAACTTTACAAGTAAGTCCCTTTTTATTATTCCAGCTCTGAAGACGACACTGCAGGCACAGACATGTTTTACATGCACTAGTCAATTTGGGGAATCTGTGGTATTTTGCTTCCTTCAGACCGGTGGAAAGAAAACACCCAGAATGCACTTTGAGGTTTTGTTTTGTGTCTCGGTTTCATTCAGGCCTGATTTGCATTTTAACATCCTTTTTTTTTTAGAAAGCAGGTAATCCAAACACCTATTGTTTGAATGACATTGGGAAGTTTCATGGTGATATCTAATCGTTAAATTGTTCACCCTAACCACCGATCATGTACAGAATATTTAAAGATACTTCCTATTTTAACATTTCCCTCTAATATGTCAACAAAATGAAACAAGAATTGTTCAAATTTCTGGCCTGGAAATGTCTGCAAATTAGCATATTTCATATAATGACTTTCTGAAACATTACATTTCAGAAAACTTGCAATACAAAACCTAATTGTCTCAATGTCAGTAATCAACGGGAAGTTTAATTGTGAGCAATAAAAGTTACATTTGACTCTATTTACCTGTAGTGTATGAAGTGAACATTATATTCAAAACAATGTGTTTTTCTGTGTTTGCACTGACAAGAACATATTTAAAGTTACCACTGTAAAATGTAAAGTTACCTTTATTTCAACCCTTTCTTCTAATATGTTACGCCCAGGTCGAGGGGAACCTAGGCGCAGCACACAGTTGCACTCTCCCCACTCCCAAGAAATGGACAAAGAGACCGAAAAATGCCTTTAATTGTAATTACCTGTTTGTTTTTAAAGGAGGCGAGACAATAAACACATAAACAAAGCACCCTGGGCATACATACATCTAGCCTAACAAGATAAGTAAAATAAAATACAGGCTTCTTACCTAGCCTAAGGAAAACACTGGATTTGAACAAAAATAAAAGGGTGTCGCACTCCTGGGCAAAGCGTGTCTTTCAAGACAGATTAAAGGTGGGGGAGGTCATTTTGGAGAAACCAGCTCGAGTGCGCTGGAACAACCGAAGAAATCTGCTACTTCCTTACAGAGCCCCTCCTCCAACACACACGAACGTGCACATGACCAATGAGGGGACAAGATAAGTTTGTGCACAGATGGAAGGCTGACAGGCAGGTAGGCCATCTAGTTACTTTAGCCGGCTCAGATGATTGGTCGTGCTTTTTACAGCGCCACTGTTTCCACAGATGATATTTGTTATGGATTTTTAGTCAAAGCACTTCAGATATTCATTGCTATCAGATTGTTAAGAGCATTCCATGGAATATAACAAAGTGTGTCTCGAGCCGGTTTCTCAAACTTACCTACCCCACCTTTAAGTTAGCTTATCTTTACAAAGATACCAAAAAGTACAAAAGGACCGGTAATGGTTAGATTTAACCACACAGGACAATAGATCAGGTTTTCTACAACGGAGAGAGAGGGCAGAGGAACTGCGTGACTGCAGCTTAAATGCTCCTGTCTCTCAGGTGGACCAATCAGCATGTTGAAGGCAGCCAATCAGCTAACAGGCACCACCTGCTTGCTCACACACATGCAAACATACACACACACACACACACACACACACACACACACACACACACAAGGGCCCTTTCTCATTTCATCAAATCCCCCTCCTCGACTCTCTGGAGGAGCTATAACCGAGGAGACACTGATGGGTCCTCCACGGCTCCTTCGCGGATGCATTTCCGGGAACAGATGTTTCAAAGAGGCGTGACGCACGGCCGGACTTATCTCAGCCAATGACAGCTCTGCATGCATCCCCTGGATATTATTTTAGAAACTGCTTTCATAGCGTCGCGATGTTTACAGTGAGAACAGCTGTGAGGTCCGTGCAGAAAGCAGAGCAGTGTGTAAAATATATATCACTCAGTATAACAGGCCTACTCTCTGTATTTGCTTTAGTTTAGTAGATATCTACAAACAAAGAGTCCAGATTTTTCTAAAACCATTTAGTGCTTCACAATAATAACATACACAACGGTTGTAGTGTGTGTGTGTGTGTGTGTGTGTGTGTGTGTGTGTGTGTGTGTGTGTGTGTGTGTGTGTGTGTGTGTGTGTGTGTGTGTGTGTGTGTGTGTGTGTGTGTGTGTGTGTGTGTGTGTGTGTGTGTGTGTGTGTGTGTGGTGTGTGTGTGTGTGTGTGTGTGTGTGTGTGTGTGTGTGTGTGTGTGTGTGTGTGTGTGTGTGTGTGTGTGTGGTACAGTGTGTAGGTGTGTGTGGTGCAGTGTGTGCGTAGATGCAGCGGACAGACAGGTCCCAGTTGGTGTGGTGTCCTCTGCTTACTTTTAATACTTGTAAATAAAACTTTGGCCCGTAATTTATTTTTTTTATCCAGTCTCTGATAGTGTTACGTTATTATGAGAGTGCTCTGTTTGATTCTGAAATTGTATATATTTATATAAATGTGTGTGTGTGTGTGTGTGTGTGTGTGTGTCCGCATCTGTAGCCTGTTATTGTCTCATTATACCGCACTGGGAATGAATCAAAGTAAATATATAAGTCATCATGAACACATCTGTCCATCAGACAGAGGGCTGCTGTGCCTCCTGTCATCATTAATGGACGTCTCTTTAAAATGACCGCTCAGAGGAGAGGAGTTCTCATTTCTCTAACCGCCTGCTGCTTCCCCTCCTCTCTCCTCGGTCCTCCACTCGCATCTCCTGTGGGCGGGACTAAGTCTTGAGGAGGGGAGTCGAGGAGGGGAAATTTAAAAATTGAGAAGTCTCGAGGATAGGAGTCAAGGATAGGAGTCAAGGAGGGGAGTAAGAGAAATGAGAAAGGGCCAATGTTTCTCAATTCTCTCCTCGGTTCCCCTCCTCGACTCCTGTGGGCGGGACTAAGACACGAGGATAGGAGTCAAGGAGGGGAATTAGAGAAATGAGAAACCTTCACTGACTCTCACAGGAGGGAAAACACACAAATGACCTAATGACCCAGGGTCATAACAAATATGTCAACACGATTAAACAAGGGTTTTAAAAACAAGGACTTTGAACCTGGCTTTATCCAATACTCACATTTCTGTTCTGGAAGTGTTTGCAAATCAGCACATATGTCATACTAAAATGCATTATTTGCATATTTAAACTTACAATTTCAAAATACTTCCAATACAAAAAACAATTGTCTTAATATAAGTAATCAACTGGGTAAGTTTCATTTTGATAACTATAAATTAAATTCTTCACCATTTCACCTGTAGTGTCAGTTTTTTGGACTGATAAAAAGTACCTTTTGTAAAAGCCTTTGATTCTAATATGTCAACAACTTCCAATACAAAAAATAATTGTCTTAATGAAAGTAATCAACTGGGTAAGTTTCATTGTGATATCTACCAGTTATTCTTTTTACCCTATTCACCACTAACGGCTTCTTCCCCCTGCAGTGTGGAGGGGGATCCTCCAGAGACGGGCGCTCGTAAAGACGTCTCCTTCATCCAGCAGACCCCCTACCTGCGGGGGTCTGAGCGGTACTCTGACAGCCCTGTGGCCCCCGCCTCCAGGGACCCCTCCCTCGTGTCGGGCCCCAGCTCAGCGAGCCTGGCCTGGGCCCTGCGGAGCCGCCACCAGCCCGCCAGCTTGGCCCTCCGCAAGCAGGAGGAAGAGGAGAACAAGAAGGGCAAGGCGCTGTCCGACAGCTACGAGCTCTCCACTGACCTGCAGGATAAGAAGGTAACTAAGTACATTTACTCGAGTGAATGGAGGGTAAGGACAGGAGCAAGTTTTAAATATAATTAGTTGGAAGAAAGATGTGATGCCTCTTTTATTTTGCCTAACCCTGCATACCTGACACCACAACATGCTGACGTTTTTATTTTGAATTGTTTCTGACTTTCTGAAAATTCTGACTTTTTTCAGAAAATCTCAACTTTCTGACATTTTTGTGAAAATCAAAAAATTCTGACTTCTTTCAGAAAATCAAAAAATTCTGACTTTTTTCTCAACATTCTCACTTTTTTGTCAACATTTCTGATTCAAAATGTTGACTTTTTCTGAAAATCTAATTGTTGACTACTTTCTGAAAATCTCAGTATTCTGACTTTTTTCTCAAAATTCTAATTTATGTAAGATTTTGAAGTCTGGATTTTGAGCCCCAGTGAACATTGTGCAGATGATGGATTCCTTTTCCTCAGTCTTCTCTTCCTCCCCCTTCTTCCAGGTGGAGATGCTGGAGAGGAAGTACGGCGGTTCCTTCGTCAGTCGCAGAGCAGCGAGGACCATCCAGACGGCCTTCAGACAATATCGCATGAACAAGAACTTTGAGCGCCTGCGCAGCTCGGCGTCAGAGAGCCGCATGACGCGCCGCATCATCCTGTCCAACATGAGGCTGCAGTACTCCTTCGACGAGCGGCAGCCGCAGCAGCAGGCCCAAACTCAGACCAGCTTCACCCACAACGTGGCCATCGGACCCCCCCACTCCCCAGACCCCGACCGGCCCGGAGACTACACACACCTGGAGGACTCCTTCTCCAAACAGGTGACGCCTATACACACTCTTTGTAATGTGCATCAACACACCTGGTATGGAACTTTATTTGATCCAAGATAAATAGTAAATGTGTTGTAATAACAAGTCGGGATACTTCATTCAGTGTTCCTTTAAAAACTATTTTGTATAACACGTAAATAAATGAGCTAAACCCAGTCGGTCTGCTGACCTCCTCCTCTCCCCCTCCAGGTGAAGTCTTTAGCCGACTCCATAGACGACGCCCTCACCTGCCGCGCGGGTCGCGATGACTCCCAGGAGGGCAGCAGGGAGAGGGGGGGTCTCAGCGAGGACTTTGAGGAGTGTGTGTGGAGCAGCAGCAGCAACCCGTCCTCCCAGCGGGGGGCGGGGGGGCGCGCCCGGGGGGCGGGGGGGGGCCTCAGCATGCACGGAGACAGCACCGCCACCTCCTACAGCGATGTCACGCTCTACATGGACGACGGTATGCCCTCCTCCCCGCTGTCCCTGGACCGGGGCCCCAGCAGCACGGACACAGAGTACTGGGGCCCCGGCGGGGGGGTGAGCGGGCGTGAGGACAGCCGGGACACGGAGGGGGGGGGCAGCGGTAACAGCCGACGCAGCACCCCCTGCACCGAGTGCCGGGACTACCGTCTGAGAGGAGCCCACCTGCCGCTGCTCACCATCGAGCCGCCCAGCGACAGCTCGGTGGACATGAGCGACCGCTCGGACCGCAGCTCCCTCACCCGGCAGCTGGTGTACGAGCAGGAGCCGGTAGGGGGGGGAGGGTCTCCTCAGGGGACCCTCAAACACTCCCCCAACACAGGAGCCCGGCCCCCCCCCTCGCCAGCGGCCGCTCAGGGTCAGACGCGGCCTCCAGGCAGAGTCATCCCCACTCACATCCCCCACCAGGTGGCCTCTCACCACCACCACCACCACCCCATCCACCACCACCAGTACCCCGACACCCCCTCCTCCTCCTCCTCCCCCCAGCAGCCCCCCACCACCCCCCTGTCCTCCTCCTCCTCCACAGCGCTGCCCTCTGGAGGTCTGGAGCAGCCGTGTTGCTCGGACGGAGACAACGACTCGCTCAACTCCACCACCAACTCCAACGAGACGGTGAACTGCAGCTCGGGCTCCTCGTCCCAGGACAGCCTGCGGGAGCCGCTGCCGCCCCTCGGGAAGCAGACGTACCAGAGGGAGTGCCGGCACAGCTGGGACTCGCCCCCCTTCAACAGTGACGTGGTGCAGAGGAGGCAGTACCGCATCGGACTCAACATGTTCAACAAGTGAGACCCTGTTTCAAGATTCAAGGCTTTTATTGTCATTTGTTCATAGCTGCAGTGTTGTTATGACAATGGACATCTTAGGTCACAGGCTCCTCCAACAGTGCAACACAATACAACAGATACAATAGTACAGGTAAATAAAATAGAATATAATAGAAAGTGCAGAATAGTCTATATACAGTAATTGCAATATTGATATATGAGTTTCAAACAGATGAATGTTATGGATGTTCTTTCAAAAGTTCAGGTGTGGCGCAGTAGATCAGAGAAATACTGCTCTGTGCACGTTGTTATTGATCATCCAACTGGTGGCTTTGTTTTCTTGTTTTATTACTGCCAAATTGTATTCAGTATTTTATTCCATTCTATTTCTATGTAAATACTGCTATATTTTAGTATTATTTTTATTATTTTGAATACATTTTTTTATGTTATTATAGTTTTCTTACAATAGTTCTCCATCTGTGTTTTTAATTTTTGTTTTACTTTTATGTAGGCTATGTACCGTGACACCAAGTCAAATGCCTCGTACGTGTCAACCTACCTGATGGATGGATAGATGGATAGATGGATAGATGGATGGATAGAATGGATGGAT
>CADEHL010001334.1:527249-597627 GCA_902827135.1 Harpagifer antarcticus
CGCTGGCTGGCTGGATGGATTGCTAGATAGATACTGATGATGGATGGATAGATAGATAGATAGATACTTTATTGATCCCAATTTGGGAAATGTTTGCGTTGCAGCAGCATAAAAAAACAAGGCAATGTATATAAGAGAAATGAAGACACTAGAAATAAACAGTCCAAAAATATTTCTGAAATAGAAATAAAATGGCATTGAAAAATATATATATACATGTGGAAATACAAATGTCCAGTAACAAATATAATGCAGGATATTATTGTGCAAGAAATGGTGATCATCCAACTGGTCACGTTGTTTTATTTTTTTATTACTTTCACATTTGATTCCACTTTATTCGTAAATACTGCTGTATTTTACTATATGTTTTATTATTTGTATGCACCATGATTCTCTGTGTTTCTCTCTGACTGCAGGAAGCCAGAGAAGGGGATCCAGTACCTGATCGAGAGAGGATTCGTATCGGACACTCCGGTGGGGGTCGCTCGCTTCATCCTGGAGAGGAAGGGCCTCAGCAGACAGATGATCGGAGAGTTCCTGGGAAACCGACAGAAACAGTTCAACAAAGATGTTTTGGAGTGAGTGAGGGGACAGTAGGGCTTCAAGCGGTCATGATAGTCAGAAAAAATGACACAAAACATCTTTAGAATGGAGAAAAATGTAAGGAATATAATGCTTTATATATCTATTTCTGACCAAATGGAGAACGTAGAAATTCTCTCATTATCCAGATCTCATTCATGCCGTTATATGCTCACTAACCCACAAACTATTTCCAATCAAATCTTCCATGTAAAAACGTGCAAAGACTCGTAGCACGCCTGCATGCACAAGCACGAGGCTTTACGTGGAAGTAGTTTTGATGTTATATAATCAGTGCTTCTCAAAGTGTGGTCCGCGGACCACTAGTGGTCCGTGAGCGCCCCCTAGTGGTCCGTGAGTATATTGGTAACATTTCACATTTGAAATTAATTAATTAATTTGAGTTTTCCGCACTCTCGCGGGAATATCTCCGCAATGGAGCGAGCTTAAGTTTCACTTTCAATTGCATGATATAGCCCCGCGCAACACCTGGTGGTCCTTGGTATGAGAAACACTGTTATATAACATGAAGACTTCAATTCAATTCCCATGTTTGTATTTGTTCACCGTGGATACATGCGAGAAAAACTACATTTTCTTTAAGAATTCAAGGTAATATAATGGATATATTAATGATCATTTGTGGGTGAAGTATTCCTTTAATATTTATATAATACAGATACAGACTCATAACTAGGGCTGCTCAATTAATCGTATTTGATTTGCAATTACGATTTTGGCTTGCAACGATTACGAAAACAACGTAATCTAAATAAAACGATAATTTTTGTATTATTAGTTTTTCAGTTGAATTATTCTTAAAGTTCAGGGTAATAAACTGTTAAAAACAAACTGTTAACATGTTGTTCAATAAATGGATGTTTTCAAAGTAAATGGATAATCGTTTTTAATAATCGTGATATCAATTATTGACCCAAATAATCGAGATTATGATTTTTGACATAATCGAGCAGCCGTACTCATAACACACGTTCTTATCTTTTAAAACTTGCTTTTTTGAAGGACATTATTATGCAAATAATAATTGTGTGGGTAAAGCATTAGAGTAACTTTTAAAACAGATCATTTCATGTCTAAATGAATTCTACCTTGAGGCAATCCTCTCCCCACACACATATGTATGTATATGATAATATGTGACCTGCTCTGGTCTGTACTGCACTTCGGTGTTTTCAATCATCTGTTTACTAACTAAATGTGACTTGAGTTGACTGGCTCTGATATGAGATGTGACTCTGTGCGCTGTGTTGCAGCTGTGTGGTGGATGAGATGGACTTCTCAGGGATGGACCTGGACGACGCTCTCAGGAAGTTCCAGGCTCAGATTAAAGTTCAGGGAGAGGCTCAGAAGGTGGAGCGGCTCATCGAGGCGTTCAGGTGTGTGTGTGTGTGTGTGTGTGTGTGTGTGTGTGTGTGTGTGTGTGTGTGTGTGTGTGTGTGTGGTGTGTGTGGTGTGTGTGTGTGTGTGTGTGTGTGTGTGTGTGTGTGTGGTGTGTGTGTGTGTGGTGTGTGTGTGTGTGGTGTGTGTGTGTGTGGTGTGTGTGTGTGTGTGTGTGTGTGTGTGTGTGTGTGTGTGTGTGTGTGTGTGTGTGTGTGTGTGTGTGTGTGGGTGTGTGTGTGTGTGTGTGTGTGTGTGTGTGTGTGTGTGTGTGTGTGGTGTGTGTGTGTGTGTGTGTGTGTGTGTGTGTGTGTGGTGTGGTACAGTGTTTAAACAGAGATGGGAGAAGTACTCAGATCTTGTACTTGAGTAAAAGTAGAAGTACTCAGATCTTGTACTTGAGTAAAAGTAGAAGTACTCAGATCTTGTACTTGAGTAAAGTAGAAGTACTCAGATCTTGTACTTGAGTAAAAGTAGAAGTACTCAGATCTTGTACTTGAGTAGAAGTACTCAGATCTTGTACTTGAGTAAAAGTAGAAGTACTCAGATCTTGTACTTGAGTAGAAGTACTCAGATCTTGTACTTGAGTAAAAGTAGAAGTACTCAGATCTTGTACTTGAGTAAAAGTAGAAGTACTCAGATCTTGTACTTGAGTAAAAGTAGAAGTACTCAGATCTTGTACTTGAGTAGAAGTACTCAGATCTTGTACTTGAGTAAAGTAGAAGTACTCAGATCTTGTACTTGAGTAGAAGTACTCAGATCTTGTACTTGAGTAAAAGTAGAAGTACTCAGATCTTGTACTTGAGTAAAAGTAGAAGTACTCAGATCTTGTACTTGAGTGAAAGTAGAAGTACCAGAGTGTAGGAATACTCTGTTACAGTAAAAGTCCTGCATTCAAAATGTTCCTCAAGTGAAAGTAGAAAGTATTCTCATCAAAATATAGTGAAAGACAGTGAAAGTAGTCGTTGTGCAGATTGGTCCATTTCAGAATAATATCTATGATATGTTTTATAATGATTGATCATGAAAGTGTTCTCAAAGCTGGTGAAGGTGCAGCTAGTTTGAAGTACTTTGTAGACTGCAGGGTAGCTGGTGGATTTACTCCAGGTGGAACTAAAGTCTGATTCAACACTTGATTATATTTCATATCATTCATCCACATCTGTAAAGTAACTAAAAGTATTAAATACATGTAGTGGAGTAAAAGTACACCATATTATAAAATGGAGATACTCGTGTACAGCACAAGTCCCTCAAAATAGTACTTAAGTAAATGTACTTAGTTACTTTACCCCAGTGTGTTTTAACGTGTTCTTCCTGTCTCCTCTCAGTCAGAGGTACTGTGTGTGTAATCCCACGCTGGTCCGGCAGTTCCAGAACCCGGACACCATCTTCATCCTGGCCTTCGCCATCATCCTCCTCAACACGGACATGTACAGCCCCAACGTGAAGGCGGAGAGGAAGATGAAGCTGGAGGACTTCGTCAAGAACCTGAGAGGTGCTTACGGGCAGAAAAGACACACACACACTTTAGTCCCCTTATAATAAAAAAGTGTTTGTGATGTCACTATGTTCCCAAGGTAACAAAGGAGTCCAATGAAGGCGTTTCAGGAAGGGAATGTCTGTTGGAGAAACTCCCTCTGGAGGGAACACAAGGATTTCAGAAAAGGACACACACACTTTAAACACAAACTAGGCAGTATGAATGATGTCTTTATGGGCGGAAGTCTCATGATTCTATATAAGGGAACATTTAGTCCCCTGTAATTAAAGAGCAAGTGTTACATGTTGATGTCACTATGTTACAGACGTAAACAAAGTCAATTCCATCTGGAGGGAACTTTTAGATTGTAGCCTTTGCAGACCATTTACATGCACCAAAACCTATAGAACCAATTACAGGAAAGGTGAAACCCCCCAAACACCATAGGGCCTCTTTAATTGGACAGAACATCGTTCCAGTATCACACGTGAAGTCACACTGAGCCCCTCTAAGCAGTTCTTATTTGCCTTGAACACGTCTCGACCATCCAAACATTAGCTGTGATAAAGTGTTGTGTCAGTTTGCAGCTGCAGAGATAATGAACTCTCAGCATGAGGTGATCTGCTTCTCTTCAGCGTCACTGACATGTTTTCTGTTTCAAACGTGGAGGCTGCAGTTTGTTTACTTTCTCTCTTGTTCCCTACGGTGTAACTCCAGCACTAGCCTGCAAGCTGCTGTCAATCAAACAAGGTGCCCTCACATCCCCCGCCCCCAGAACAAAACATTTCTTCATTTCAATAATTCAAAAACATTAAGGATGAATAAATATAACCAGGTTGACTTCAAGAAGGGATTTGGGCATTAGTCAACAACTCCACTAAAGGTTGCTACCCTTAAACTTATTTAAGAATATTATATTCTACATAACGAGGACGTTTTGAGCAGAATGTTCTCTTTTGGTACTAGGTTTTTTTTAATTCAGTGTTTTCTTGTCTCTGACGCATGCCGGACGAGAGGTTCATATATTTATTGTTTCCTTAACCTGAGCGATTTCTTAAATACATTAATATCTCTTTATCCCTCTGTGGGACGAATAAAGGGATTCTGATTCATTTAAATGAATGAAATCTTGACCATATATTTAAGAAGAATTTCTCTTCCACCACTTCTCATCAATACAACCTTTACAGGAAACACCCATATTGGGAACCAGTAGGATTAAGCTTCTGTTTAAAGGCCAGAACACATTATAGAAACATCTCTATGGAGCAGGCTGTGGCTCAGTGGGTAGTGTGATGGACTTCGAATCAGGGGGTAGCAAGTTTGCGTCCCGCTGCAGTCAGCATGTTGTTGTGTCCCTGGGACACTTCACCCCAAAGTGCTCCTGTGGGGATTGTCCACAGTAAAAAGCGTCTAACATGTAATGTAATCTCTAGACTAAATCTCAGTTAAACTTGGAGTTTTTTTCAACAGCTTTCAGATGCAGCTCCTGTGTTTGATAAATGTTGCATATTCCAATACTTTTTGCATCAGATGCACTCCTAACCCCCTCCCTCTCCTTGCCCCCCTCGCCTCTGAAGGAGTGGACAACGGGCAGGACATCCCGCGGGACCTGCTGGTGGGGATCTACCAGCGGATCCAGAAGTGGGAGCTGCGCACCAACGATGACCACGTGTCCCAAGTGCAGGCAGTGGAGAGAGTCATTGTGGGCAAGAAGCCTGTGAGCAACATACAATGCTTTGTGACATGTTGCCACGACTATAGTTTAAATTTTATTCATTTATTTGTGCTGTATCTGTCTGTAGGTGCTGTCGCTGCCCCACCGCCGGCTGGTGTGCTGCTGCCAGCTGTACGAGGTGCCGGACCCCAACAGACCCCAGAGGACGGGGGTGCACCAGAGGGAGGTGTTCCTGTTCAACGACCTCCTGGTGGTGAGGACCTCTTTCACTTCAGCTTTTATTAATAACATTTTCAACTAATGGATATCACCGTGACACGTCCTGAGCTGATAACTTTACATAAAGGGTATTTGTTTTACAAGTTTTCTGAAATGTTATGTTGAAATGTGAAAATGAGGCAGCATCTTATCAAATATGAGAAAAATACTAATACATGACATTGAATAAATATATAATAATAATCACATACATTGTGCAACATATACAACTCTGATATGAATTGCACATTAAAAGCATAACTTCTCAGAACAGAAATGCGAACATTGGATAAAGACCAGTTTCAAAAACATTTTATTTAGTTGATATGTTTGAGTCAAATCTCCATTAATCAGAAAATACAATACAGCACAATTATACATAATTACGTAATGCTAACTTTGGGTGAATTTAGGTTAAATCTCAAATAGACAAGGTTCATAGAATAAACACCTACATGTACATTTTGGATGTTTTCTTTCAACTAGACTTTTAAAAAAATCACAATCATTTACAAAATGCCATATATCTGTGGCTCAGTGGATAGTGTGATGGACTTCGAATCAGAGGGTAGCAAGTTCGAGTCCCGCTGCAGTCAGCATGTCATTGTGTCCCTGAGACACTTCACCCCAAAGTGCTCCTGTGGGGAATGTGTGTAAGTCGCTTTGGATAAAAGCGTCTAACAAGTGACGTGTAATGCAGGGCTATTCAATTAGTTTGGAATGGGGCCGGTTGATGAAAATGATCCAAAGCAAGGGGCCGAGAAAAAAGATGGCTTGAAATATGATGATATTAAGAGCTTCAGATACAGTAAATACAGTGGAGTGCATATATTGTCTTTCATTCAATCAAACAACATAGCCCCAAGGCCTTTCTAGATCTAAATGGCAAGTTCAGAACTCAGTCGGCCCACATGTGAAGCTAATTTAACCATCATTTGATTTGATTTAGGTGAAATTATCTAATGATTCACGCAGAGATGCAATCAATGAAAGTTTGTCACGACAGTAGCTAGTAGGTGGGTTCGAAACCCGAGCCCGCTGAAGTTTTCAGGCAATGTCTTCCCCTCTATCTCTCAATGTAACACCCTCTCTGGAATAAAGGCACACACATAAAAATGTCTTCAAATAATATTATACTCAAAGGGCCAGTAAATATCACCGCGGGGCCGCATTTGGCCCGCGGGCCGCCAATTGAATAGCCCTGATGTAATGTACTATCTTTCCCTACAGGTGACCAAAATCTTCCAGAAGAAGAAAACCTCAGTGACTTACAGTTTCAGACAATCGTTCCCTCTGGTGGAGATGCAGGTGCACATGTTCCAGAACTCATGTGAGAAACCTTTTCCTCTTACTTTCCTACTTTTACTTACCCTCTATGACAGGGGGGTCAAACTCAGTGTCATGGCGGGCCACATCAGCACTATGGTTGCACTCAAAGGGCCGGTTGTAACTTTAAGACTATATAAATATACATGGATAAATATATCATAAAATAATGTATTATATTACATGATTGCCTCTGCATTGGATTATTATCGGATAGGGTAATAACTTCATAATTAATAACGTGTGGGGCAAATAATTTAAAGTCTCTTCAGTGCGCACAAAATGAGATGCATTGTGGGACATGTAGTTTATGGACAACGTGCTTCTGTAAAGCGGCATGTAGCCTATAATAAACTTACGGGCCACATCAAGTGAAGTCACATCTTCTGGACATCTTCAAGTCATCATTAAAAACTCACTTGTTCACCATGGCCTTTGACCCCTAACCCATCACAGCCCCCCTGCTTCCACTCCTATCCTGCTTTATTTCATTTTTACTTTTTTATTTGCCCCTTTTTGTTTGTTTGTTTGTTTGTTTGTTCACCATGTAAAGCGGCCTTGGGTCCCTTGAAAGGCGCTATACACATTTCATCTATTATTATTATTATTAAGTCACGGCCACATTTGGCACGCGGGCCTTGAGTTTGAAACCCCTGCTCTATGATTATTCAGTGTTTTATTCCTCTGTGTTCTCACCCCTCAGACTACCCTCACGGTATCCGCCTCACCACCGCCGTGCTCGAGGGGGATAGGAAGGTCCTGATCGTGTTCATGGCCCCCAGTCAGCAGGACCGAACCCGCTTTGTGAGCGACCTCAGGGAGAGCATCGCTGAAGTGCAGGAGATGGAGAAATACAGGGTGGAATGTGAGTCTTCCCCCTGCTGGCCATCACCGTCAACTACAACCACATTTACTCAGATCAGAGTCCTGCACGGGTCTGATTTTCAAGACCCGCTTCCGCGACGTGCAATACCGAACCCGCCCCGCTACCCGCACATATCGCCAATTAGTGCCGCAACCCGACCCGACGGCACAAGATCCGCAACCCGACCCGAACCCGCATATATACGAGCAGTGAAAACGTGAAATTATTAACACACGCAGGGATGTTGGTTATTTCCTCCATCTAGGAACCAGAAGCCTCCCAGACGTTGGATTTCGCTCTTGAGGAAGTGTTATTGAAACTGCTGTATTCTCCGCTAGAGAGCTTCACCTCAGCCATTTCGAATGTGGCGCGCACAGCAGCAGATTGATGCGCTGCAGACGTTATGATTATGCGCGGTCCCGCGGGGGAGAGGTCTGAGGATTTAAACATTAAACTAAATTATTATTATTTTTAATATATTTATTATGCAACACCCGCGACCCGACCCGCATCATCTTTGTTTTACCCAGAACCGAACCCGGAAAAAAGCGTTTGAAAAAATACCACCCGCGAATCACTTTTTTTGCGGGTCACCCGTACCCGTGGGACCCGATGCAGGACTCTGACTCAGATACTGTATTTAACCACAATTATGACACACTTTTACTTTTCTTGATTATTTTATGCCACTACATTTTAG
Organism: Harpagifer antarcticus; assembly: GCA_902827135.1. Lineage (NCBI taxonomy): Eukaryota > Metazoa > Chordata > Actinopteri > Perciformes > Harpagiferidae > Harpagifer > Harpagifer antarcticus. The sequence goes on from CADEHL010001334.1 coordinate 535,543, forward strand.
AGGCAGATATTTCAGATGTTACTTTACTATAATGATTTCACACTTATAGTTAATTCCCCTTTATTCCTCAGAAACTACGCCATTTAGAAAATAAATTGAGTATTAATGCTTGAAAAAAGTTGTCCTGCTTTGTAGGATTATTATAAATCAATAGCAACATTAATCTCCTTTTGTGAAACATATTTTTGCAAGTTGCAAATCTATTCAATTAATTTTGCATGAATTTATTTCTTTCCCCAAAACCAATCCAGTAATACAAATACAAATATGTAAGTATTTAAAATTGCCTCATGAACTAAAACATGAGAACATACTTACATACATATTTGTGAGAAACAGAATAATATAATATTGTAAAATATCACCTTTTTTTTAGACTGTGGTATTTATACTTTAACTCCTATTGTCTTCGTCCCCCCCCCCCCCCCCCCCCCCCCCCCTTACTTTGGTGTTCGCGGTCATGAATCACCAAATGTCTCTTAACACCCTTTCAAACTGTACATATTGTATCAGAGTACTGGTACACATGAAACACTGCAGTAAATATACAAAGAACAGACACTGAACATGTATTGCGTGTGCCAGGTGTGATCCATGTGGGGGGATGGGCACATAAGAGCGGGAAATGTCAAATTGTTCTGTGTGTGTGTGTGTGTGTGTGTGTGTGTGTGTGTGTGTGTGTGTGTGTGTCTGTGTGTGTGTTTTATCTGATCCGGATGGTTACTAATTCCTTTTCTTTATGGCGGTCATGTTTGACCGGGAACACCATGGATGTTACAAAGTTGACTAAATCATCCAAAATGCAATGAAAGTAGTGATCAGCCATTTGATATGTTCAAATGTCTCCTGTGAAGGATATCATGAAGCCTTAATGCAATCGAATGTAAAACTAAAAAGTTATGATTGATGAAAGTAGTAAATCGAAGACAACAGGAGGTCTAAGTAAAAGTTCTTCTTTGACCCCTGACTATAACGTACTGTAAGTGGGCTTGATGTCCCTACAGATATCATCAATAGCATATCTTTATCAAGAGATGGAGTTCTGGTTTTACTGCTTTAAATTATTCTCCCTAGCATGTCTCGCACTGATTATAAATTCGCCCCGTGCCCTTTGCGTTTCTTCACAGCGGAGTTGGAGAAACAGAAAGGTGTGATGCGGCCCAGCCTGCACACAGGAGGTGTGGGTGGGAAGAGCGATCTTGTGAACGGCACCCTGGGGAGGAACAGTTTTGATGACTCAGTGGGTGATGGTCTCAAACGCACCGCGCTCAGCTCATCTCTCAGGGACCTATCGGACGCAGGTGAGGAAACGGAACCCCAGAGACACAGTTGACATGTGTTTGAAGGCCGACGAGAAGTTGGCATCTCTTTGGTTCCCCTTTAACAAAAAGCCAACAGGAATTTTCCTATGTTTTTTTCCGTTTATTGCAGAAAATAAGATCTGTCGCAAACAAACGTTTATGAATCTTACACGTTTTGCTCAGCAGGATAATCTCCACATATTAACACCACTGCAAACGTAGCACGGTCACATGACTTCACGTCACCGTCGCTAAGCTAAAGGCGGCTAATGTTGGGCTATAAAGGAACTACAGCATGGTCACATGACTTCACGTCACCACCGCTAAGCTAAAGGCGACTAACGTTAGGCTATAAGGGAACTGCAGCAAGGTCACATGACTTCACGTTACCATCGCTAAGCTAAAGGTGGCTAATGTTGGGCTATAAAGGAACTACAGCACGGTCACATGACTTCACGTCACCATCGCTAAGCTAAAGGTGGCTAATATTAGGCTATAAAGGAACTACAGCACGGTCACATGACTTCCCGTCACCATCGCTAAGCTAAAGGCAGCTAACGTTAGGCTATAAGGGAACTGCAGCATGGTCACATGACTTCCCGTCACCATTGCTAAGCTAAAGGTGGCTAATGTTGGGCTATAAAGGAACTACAGCACGGTCACATGACTTCCCGTCACCATCGCTAAGCTAAAGGTGGCTAATGTTGGGCTATAAAGGAACTACAGCACGGTCACATGACTTCACGTCACCATCGCTAAGCTAAAGGTGGCTAATATTAGGCTATAAAGGAACTACAGCACGGTCACATGACTTCCCGTCACCATCGCTAAGCTAAAGGCAGCTAACGTTAGGCTATATGGGAACTGCAGCATGGTCACATGACTTCCCGTCACCATTGCTAAGCTAAAGGTGGCTAATGTTGGGCTATAAAGGAACTACAGCACGGTCACATGACTTCCCGTCACCATCGCTAAGCTAAAGGTGGCTAATGTTGGGCTATAAAGGAACTACAGCACGGTCACATGACTTCCCGTCACCATTGCTAAGCTAAAGGTGGCTAATGTTGGGCTATAAAGGAACTACAGCACGGTCACATGACTTCCCGTCACCACCGCTAAGCTAAAGGCGCCTAACGTTAGGCTATAAGGGAACTACAGCACGGTCACATTACTTCCCGTCACCATCGCTAAGCTAAAGGTGGCTAATGTTGGGCTATAAAGGAACTACAGCACGGTCACATGACTTCACGTCACCATCGCTAAGCTAAAGGTGGCTAATGTTGGGCTATAAAGGAACTACAGCACGGTCACATGACTTCACGTCACCGTCGCTAAGCTAAAGGCGGCTAATGTTGAGCGTTATGATGTTTAATCGTCTCATTTAGACACTTGTTAGCAACTGTTTTTAAATTCACCAGTGGGGTATTTACTGAGGTATTTTATGTCGTAGAACAAAATGTTAAAATCTCTTCAGCTTGTGTTAACCACAGACAAACAAAAACAAGTTCAAAATACCATTGATTTCGAGACAAGTGAACCAGGAAGTGCAAACATGCTGATTCATTTCCTGTTTTAGGACTCATTCCTGCACCACTCTATTGGGTAGCTTCCAAAATGATTTTATTTCTATCTCTACGACTGCATCCTGTTTCTTTTTCTCACTGACATTCACACACAGCTTTTGCACTTTCTATCTTTTTTCTGTGAACACATTTTCCTATCTTTCCGCCCTTTGCTAACTTTCCTCTTCCTGGTGGGGCTGCAGGGAAACGTGGTCGCAGGAACAGTGTTGGTTCTCTGGACAGTACCATGGAAGTAAGTCTGAGAGACTCGATGTTCACCTGTAACCTCGGCCTGTCACCATAAGTATTTTATCGATGTCTCCTACTATATACAAACAGGACCTCGATCATTTTGACGTTATCGACTAATCGTACAAAATACAGAAATTAGCTATATTTAATTATTGTACGATTAGCAGTGTCTTGGATAATTACTACATTATCTTCTTACAGTATTTTTTCAAACGTGTCTTAAAATCACAATCTGGAATGCAGTTTGGGAATATATCATCAGAGAAAATGAGTTATCGTGACAGGCCTACTCTAACCTTTAAAAGGCCCTCATCTCCCCGTCGTGGTGTGTCATGTCCCTCAATGTGTGTATAAACCTTATTAAAGATGGCGTCTGTGTGTGTGTGTTTGTGTGTGTACATGCATGCTTGTTTCCTCTTGTTTCTGACCTGCACTGACACCCTTTAACATGGCTCTGTGTTAATTCTAAGTAATGTTACAATTATTTGTACAACATTTTTCTTGCATAGAAATAAACAATGAGCACTTCACCAGTAATTTATAATCCCATGAAACATTATAAGATTCTAATGAATTGTAGTAATAGGAATATCGGCGAGTAAAGTGTTACTATTTTAGTTTGAAAGCTATATGAATATTTATGAGGGCTCATAAGTGTAATTATACAGCGCTATTAGCAAGGCAATTCAAAGTGCTTTACAAAAATTAAAGACATTAAGAAAATGGCATTTAAAAACAGTCATTAAAAAGCTAATGAAATAAACATTAAAAGAATGATAAAGTTACAGTGCAGTGTAAGATATGAATAGTTCAATTAAAAGCAGCGGCAAAAAGAAAAGTCTTCAGTCTGGATTTAAAAGTAGTCAGAGTTGCAGCGGACCTGCAGGTTTCTGGGAGTTTGTTCCAGATGTTTGGAGCATAATAACTGAACGCTGCTTCTCCATGTTTAGCAAATAATGATCATTTTAAGTGTGTTTTTATAATACATTATAAAACCAGAATCTTAACCGCAAATAATCTGGAACGATCTCAGTGATTTCTCTGAAACATAAGTTGGTTTTCCCCGCTCCAGGGTTCCATCATTAGCAGCCCGGTGCCTCACCAGCGCTACCAGCTGCCCGGCTGCTACGCCACAGAAGACTTCCGGCCTCAACGCCCTATCCTGAGCCCCGGATCGGGGGTGGGGGGTGGGCCGGGGCAGCAACACACCACTGCTGGGATAGGAGTTGGGGGGGGAGTCTCCAGCAGTGTAGAGAGAGCAGGAGCGGGGGGGAGCGGTCCTGGGGGGGGAATCATCAGCAGCAGCAGCAACAACAACAGCAGCAGCGGCTCCTTCCTGGGATCTCTCTTCGGCAGCAAACGCGCCAAACCACCTGGGCCCCTCATTCCACCGGGGCCACCGTACCCCGCTCCTGTCCCCCCGCCGACTACGGGAGGGCCCCCTCCTCACTCCCCATCCTCGCTGTGCCAGATGGACGGGGGGGGCCCTTCCAAGATCCAGGCGCTGCACGCTCAGTACTGTCACATGGGTGGCGTGCAGCCCCCCCCACCATACTACCATCACCATCGCTTCCACGTGCAGACTGTCCCCCCGCCCCTGCAAGGCGTCCCCCCCCACGCTATGCAGAGAGGCCCGCTACACTGTCGTCCGCCGCTTGGAGCCCATCCGCCGCTGGCCCATCTCTCCCAGCTCTCCCAGCATGGGCTACCGGGTCGTTACGGCAACATGGTAGTGGGGTGTCCCCCCCCCCTTTCTCCTCTCTCCCAACACTCCCCGAACCCTCAGTTTACTCTGTACCACTCCATCAGAGGGGGGGGCCTGCCTGGTACCAAACTCCCCCTCACCTTGTCTCACTCCCACCCCCACCCCCACGCACACTCCCAAACCCACCCCGGACACGTGCACACGCCCCACCCGGCCTCCCACTCCGTCCACCAAACACACTTCATCTTCGGCACTCTGCCCCACAACCTGCCGTCCGCCTCCGTCAACGCTGCGCATCACGCGGTGAGCGCCGGCCCGTATCTGCCCCAGTACCCTGCTCTTTCTTCTATCCCACCTCCCCCACCACACTCCCCTTTACCCCCCCCTTTGTCCCCCCTTACCCCTCTTACACCTCTCTCCCCTCTCCCCCCCCAGCACCCCGGGCTGCCTCAGCAGGGGCCGCAGGTGACGGGGGCCGGAGCGACAGGTACAGGAGGCAGCAGCTCCAAATCCAAACCTCTCAACCGGATAAGCACCGTGGTGTGAGCAGGGCGTGGGGCCCCAGGGGTCAGAGGTCAGATTACAGGGGGGAGGAGGTGGGCAGGTCCAGGACCAAGTCTGCCCGCACGGAGAGCAGCAGCAGCGCCAGCGACAAGAGGAAACGCAGCTTGCTTCGTCTCTGTTACTTTCACCTCCGCTTCCCACACATGTAGGCGGAGATACCGAGCACAGCTAGAGCGGAGGAGCATGTGCACACGTCTTTGAAACCTGCACACACACATATATGAATAAATATTTAAAAAAGTTATATAGCTATATAATTTAAGATGAATCTATATCTAGATATATTTATCGCCTTAATTGTAAACGTCTAGTTGAGTCTGTTTGAGACTATTTACATGTACAGTACGGAGATCATACATCCAGCTTTTTACACAGGGATGTAAATAACGACATTCCAGCGGAGTTTGGGATTTAAAAACAGAAGAAAGTTGCTAAAAAATGAATGTCCCTTGACTTTGCAATAATCTTCTTGGCTTCATGATGTCTTTGTCAACTTTTGCAAGTTCCGCTTTGCTGAGAGGCATCTTTCTTTTTAAAGAAGACCAGAGGTTTGTTGCTTTGTCTTAAAGCCAGTGCCCGGTTTCCTGAAGGTCTTTCTGCTTAATGTACTTTTACATGTCAACAGGAGCCACCTGGCTTTATAACGGGGTCTGGGAAATACAATCAATAATATATTTTGAATGTTTCTGAAGCTTCTTGCCGTTTTATTGATATTATAATATACCTGCTACGAGTATGATGAATATTGTACACTAATTGTTTTGATCAGTGATTAATTATATCAGCAGATGTTTGTACATGGTTATAGAGAGTATATGCACATATGAACTCCCTCAGTTTGCCATGACTTCTCGAGGGTGATATGTGAAGTGTGATTTATTTCCATTGTACCACGCTTTCCATTCGCCTTTTTAATTATTAGTATTATTGGTTGTGGAAAATGAATGAGGTTTAGTTTAGTTTAAAATGTTAACACCAACAAGCAATTTTTCTCTAATGAGTTAACCCCGCGACATTTCTAAGCGGTTGACCAATCAAAACAGAGCCGGCCAGCTAACCAATCAGAGCAGACTGGGCTCTGGTTTCAGACAGAGGGTGAAAAGAGGTGCTGCAGCACAAGCAGTATGAGAACAATAAAGAGCTTTTGAACATTAAGGCATGGAGACATGTAGAGACACTACATACTGATATACACCTGAACATCAGCAGGAGAGGACTCTTTAAAGTAGAGACACTACATACTGATATACACCTGAACATCAGCAGGAGAGGACTCTTTAAAGTAGAGACACTACACACTGATATACACCTGAACATCAGCAGGAGAGGACTCTTTAAAGGAGAGACACTACATACTGATATACACCTGAACATCAGCAGGAGAGGACTCTTTAAAGTAGAGACACTAAATACTGATATACACCTGAACATCAGCAGGAGAGGACTCTTTAAAGTAGAGACACTACATACTGATATACACCTGAACATCAGCAGGAGAGGACTCTTTAAAGTAGAGACACTGATATACACCTGAACATCAGCAGGAGAGGACTCTTTAAAGTAGAGACACTGATATACACCTGAACATCAGCAGGAGAGGACTCTTTAAAAGATAGATCTGAGTTATTGTTGAATCTTTATTTAAATATTTAAGAGGAAAGAAAGCTTTGTGGAAATTGGAAAGACTCCCTCGATGCTTCTTCGCCATCATCAGATTTAGCCATTGTGTGTTTTCTATGTTTTGAAGAAGCACGCTTTTACAAGCACGGTTTTGTGGTTTTGCACACGTGATGTCTTAAGTCAGAAATGGCCTTCTTCTGATCCTCCCTCTTCTGCCACTTTTAGAAAATTCTCTTAATACATTTGTTGATGCTCTAGCATCCCACTGAGGGCTTCTTGTTTAAAAAACAACAACAAGAGTCAAGAATGTAAAGTAGCCTGCAGGTACTTGATGTATCCCCTTTTCTCTGTTACCCCTTTTTGCTACTGCAGTTTTGAAGGACGCATTGAGCACTGATGTTGTTTACCTTCAGTGCCATTGATTACTAAGGGACAACATAATATTCTGAATAAGTGGAGAAAGTAAGGGGTCTCTTCTGAAAGACATGGCAACGTTTAAGAAGATCTCAATCAAAAAGGATTTGTAGGAGGTTTGGAGAGAGTTAAGGATGTCAGATGAAGATTTTATATGTGTTGGCTAGCCTTTTCTTTTTAATGTGTCTTTTTTCTTGCATGAATATATCTGCACTTATTGAATAGATTGTACTGTATAAATCTGAATGTACATATTATACTATACATAGGCTTATGGGGAGAACTATTCAGGTGTGTGCATGTGAGTGCCACTACGTGTGTACATACAGGAGAAAAGACAGGGAGACGTTGGCCATACGGAAAATATCAACATTTTTTAATTTTCTTATTATTTGCGACTGAAGGTGAAAGAATGAGTAACCTTGATATAAATTAAAGCCTAAAAAAAGTGTCTATGTCAGTGCACTTATTGATATCATTTCAAACAAATGATTTCAATTTTTTCTTTGTGTATGTATTATGTGAACTGAAAGAATAGAGATTTGAGATGTGAATATTTATTGCTAAATTAAAGTGTCCTTGCAGTGAATTGGTCTCTGTGTGCTTTGTACAAAACTCAACATCTGCTTCCACCATTACATCACTATAAATAAAGAACTCTCACATCAGTTAACCACGAGACTTATGGAACATTAAATATATATAATCACTTTATCGACAAATAAAGTGATATGATAATGCCACAGCATTAAAACAGTCGTTGTGGCTCAAGTTGTGACCAGCAAGATTTCAGACACCAAACAATATGGTTTTATTGAACATCTAACTTAACGGGTACAAGTCTGGAGGACCGGCCAAAAGGAACAAAAGATGGAGGAAGCCTTGGCCAGCCACATCCCTACACTAAAACAAATACATAAGCTGAACTCAGGTCCTCCACCTAAGCCAAGGACATACCAGGAAACAGAACCAATTGCTAAGGGCTGCTAAATAAAAGGCAGCAGTGTGCAACCGAGTCAGATAGACTCCTCTATCCTCCAGCCTTCATGTTATACTCCCGATTGTAGAGATCAGGAACACATGAGTAGAGGCAGAGGAGCAGATCAGGTGCACCTTCGAAGTGAGGAGAGAGAACAAAAGGGGGGCCGAGTAACATGCATAAGACAGATAGACATCCAGTCGCATCTCTATTCAATTATGCAAATGTTATAAACAAGCTACGTTGAAATCCACATTCTTCCTCAATACAATAGGAAAAAACATTCAAAAATAATATGTAAAAATATTATTTTTAAATAAATGGATTTAATTTGTATTTTTATTAGTTTTTAAATGTTTATATGATGAAACATAATTTCAAGATACAAAAAATTGGTATTGCTATGTTTTTGTTTTACCATATCAAATATATAACATGCAATACTTTTGACTAAATAGTGAGTGTCATTGATTTAATCTGGAATTACCAATGCCTTTATTATACTGTATGGTTAAACTCATTTCCTTTCTTTTTATTATTCTTGCACACTTAGTCATAAATCCCATTTTTCAGCATTTACTCTTTGTCCCTCCCTTTCCGGGGGAGCTCCATGGGACCTTATTTTGGAAAAAGTATGTCTTGAAGTCAATGGGGAGAGAATTCCATTTGAATTGTGCCACGAATTACACATATGATGTTTGTCAATTTAAAAGATAATTTTGCAAGTCAAAAAATTTTAAATGTGTCGTAAAACTGTAACAACTTTTTTTGTGTGAAACCGCTCAATGAACTACATCTCTGGTCTCGCACCACACACCAAGACGGCCGTCACGTTGAAACATTTCACTTCTTTGAGAATGAGGCGAAAAGTATTAAAAAAGGTGAAAATCACTACAAGTCTGGGCACGTTGCGAGCTGTACATACACATACTGTACACATACAGCCTATCTACCAATTGGATCAAATATAAAAGTCAGCCGAATTAGTGTTGATACTGCAAGGAGACGTATTGTGTGAAAAGAAATGTAAGATGTTGTTTAATGGCTGATATATTTATGATCCACGTCACGTTTTCAGTTTTGGCGGCAGGTCTCCTGTTTGTCTAAGTCTTCTCATCAAATAGAGAATTACGGCAGATATGTAATATTTAATGCAGCCGAACTATGTATTACAATGCCGTTATGTGATGACTTTCAAAGAGAAAAGCAAGAACACTCGGAATAATGTATTTTTTTTTTAAATGTTTTCAGATGTCACATAGCATAAATGTCATGATTCTTGTGTTATGTCACATTTTTAGTTTTGTATGTCTTGTTATGGGTGTTTTGCTGTTCTCCCTGTCATGTTTTCCTCCTTGTGTATTGTCTGGTCCTTCTCCCTGTGTTTTCCTCCCTGTCGTTAGTTTCCCTGGTGTGTCTAATTGTCTGATTGTGTTCACCTGTACCCCTTGTGTGTCTTCTGTGCTCATCAGCACCAGCCCCGCCCCTGATTGGTTTCACCTGTGTCTTGTTGTCATGTGTTTAAATTCCCCTGTCTCCCAGTGTTCAGTGTCAGTTCGTCTCGTCTCTTGCCATGGTCAGGTCTATGCTCTCTTTGTGCGCTTGTAAAGTTTTGATCCTCACTACGTGAGCGCTTTCATTTTGTTCTCAATTTTTGTCATCTCAACTAGAGATTCGATATTTTTGGAAAAATAAAGTATCTTACCAATACTTTACCTCTGTCTCCCGGGTCGTGCAATTGGGTCAGGCCCGGTTCTACGGGGGTGCATAAAGGTGCATTGCACCCTCAATTGAGTCGTTATGCACCCTCAATTGAGAAATTAAAAGTGAAAAAAAAGAATTAAAAGTGAAAAAATATTGTTTTCATTAAAAGTGAAAAATATTACATATATAATAATAATAATGGTAATAAGAATATAGTTGAAATAAAATAAATTGTTATTGTGGTTAAATAACATTGTCTGCTGCATTTATTTGGTCAATTTAAACGGTAAGTAACGTTATGTCAGGTGCGCGTGACCTGTGCCGCTGCGCGCTCGTCATCTGCAAGGTGCTTACACAGCAGTCAATGATGGACATCAGAAAATGGTTAAAACAACCAGCCCTTATCGCCAGCAGTAACACTGCATCTACTGCAGAATAACAGTTCAGATCATGGGGACATTACGTTACCCGCGGCCACTGTCGTGGACACTAACGTCCTCCCGCCCGACTCGCCCACGGAGGCGGAGCAGCCGCAGCTCTCTTCGTTGCCCCAAACACCACCACCCCTCGGCGAGTGCCAGAGGACCTCGGGAAAACAGAGCCTGCCTAGGTATATTTAAAAAAAGTACCCAACTCGCCTGTACAGTGGGGTAAGGCGCTCATTTTGCAGCATGTGAAGGTAACTTCGTCACTGTGGACTGACGGCTTCGGGCCTTGTAATATTGCACATGTGGTTTAGTTTGAAATTGTCCCCCCTCCCATTTTGTCTGTGGCTGGTGATTGTCTGGTGATTGTGTTCATCTGGTGCCCTGTGTTGTCTCCTCCCCCCCCCCCCCCACCTGTGTCTTATTGGCCTGATTAGTGTGTGTGTATTTAGGCCAGGGTTGCCAACTTTGGGTACCTGGCTGGAGTGAGATTTTGATATGGGTTTAATTACACATATGCACACGAAATGACTGCTATCGGAGTGCTATCGGAGGCGTGTGGCGCAGTGGACTAGTACGTTGGTGTTCGGATCAGGGAGCACAGGTTCAAACCCCACTGCAGTCAGCATGCCGTTGTGTCCCTGGGCAAGACACTTCGCCCCAAATTGCTCCTGTGGGGATTGCCCACAGTGTTGAGTATGTAAGTCGCTTTGGATAAAAGCGTCTAACAAGTAACATGTAATGTAATGTATCGTGTCAGCAGAGGGACCATAGCATATAGGATATATATACCATATATACAAATACACAATATTGGACACAGACTATAAAGGACACACAGTTTCATTCAGTAATGAAACACATGTTTGTTTCCACTGTTTTATTGACTTATTATACGATAAATAAAAATGAACTCGATACATTGCCATTTACATGAGGATGTGACTAGCCGTTTGAAAGGATGTACTTGAATTATTATTATATATTATCATTATGTCAGTGGTCTAAAATGGTCATACAACGGTGTCGACAATATTATCGGTTATCGCAATAATTTCCAGGAAAATGTATCCAACAAAATTAATTATCGTGAGAGGCCTATACATGAAACACACACACACAAACAAATCTACAGACTTACTCCAAACTACCAAACATATTAATTAACACACTCTCACTCTCATATACTCTTTGACTCTATTTTGGCCTATTAGAACAATAAGCAGCAGAGTTTTATTTGTGTATCATTTCTACTGGATCTTAGATCTGCGCATGCGCAATACGGGTCCCATACAGTGGTGGGGCTCAAGTCAGTTTTTGCAATGTAATTACATACACGCTCCCCTTGACAGCAAAACGCCACGTGTGAGGTTTAGATTATTTCCCTGTCTCAATCCAAATTGAACTGTATGAAATAAAAAGGCACATTTGTCTTGTAGTAAATAAAAAGGGCGACCTGGAGCCAATCCTGCAATTTCTCCACAGGTGAAAGAGTTGACCTGCTGAAAACCCAACCCCTGCTGGGGGTCTGGGGGGATTCTCCACTAGGAGATGTTTTGAAATACTAACATAAAATACACATTCTGGTACTCTCTTGAGAAGAACAATAAATAAATCTATTACTACCCGACATATTTTAAAAAATGAATGCCATTTTAGTCTTTTGTTACTTTGTTCTGAAAACTGAACCTGCTGCTCCTCACAGAGAGAAGAAGGAAGAGGCTGTGAATGACTTTACATTGTGAATAAGGGTGGATAGCCCCCATTGTTCTGTGTGTCAAAATGAAAGACAGCCCACACACCTATCAATCATCAAACCGTGGGGTCTTATTTCATTACGTGTTGATTTCTATCAACACGTAATGTTGTATCGATGTATATAGAGATGTACTACAGCAAAATTATTCTCCGTCGGGACTTCCTGCAACAACACCACGCCGTTATCTTGATTCTGATTGGCCAGAAGACATTATCAAAGATGTTCTATTCAGAAGACGATCACTACCTGACAAAAGTTTTCAAAACCGTTTCTAGTCTTCGGTATTCTTGTTTTTGGCGTGAGAATAGTTTGGACAGCGTGAGAGCTGAGATTGAGAGTGAAAGCGTGTGTCACACGCCAGATGCGTGAGAGTTGGCAACCCTGATTTAGGCTCTGTTTTCCCTGTCAGTGGACAGGTAGCGGCTGTGAGATCCTTGTGGCTGCTGACTGTGTTCAGGTGGACAGCAATTGAGGCTGTGTCATGTACCACAAGGAGTAATAAATGCCCACACCGGGTTATATTTGAACGTTCTGCCTCTGCCTCCTCGCTTGGTCGGGCCGCTCAACGGTCAGTCTCACACAGCTCATGGTTTCAAAACAGAGATTGGCTGGAATATTCATGTAAAAAATATGCCATCTTCTGCTATGCATGTAGACATTTCGGTCTTGAAAGGGGAGTGATTTGTAAAATATCCATAAAGAAATAGTAAATCTGCTTACAGTTCTATGGGTGTTGAGAGATGTATCCATAGATCTCTTCATTTTGCTCTCAAAGTGCACCAGATTGATGCTTTTAAATTCAATATTTACCTAGAGGAGGTGTTAGGTCCACTCCCCACTTGTAAAAATAGCACTTTACCACTGCACCCTCTCTAATCTCAGATGCAGCCTGGGTAATTTTGTTCTGGAACCGGGTTTGAATTGGGTCCTACATCCTAAGTATCTGAGTTCTTAACAATAAACACCAAATCCCAGCGTGCATTGCGGCTAAACCATCCAATCATCGAGCTGAGGATCTTGCCTACGTCTGTTTCCGGTTTCGTTTCTGACGGATGTATTTTGTTGTACACACATTCCTTCACATTTAAATTTTACTTTACATTAAAGTATTTCGTGAGGCCTTCTAACATGTTTTTAAATATAACTACGGCTGTAGTTGAAGAGTTTGTAAATTAACATGAACCGAAGTTGTTGCCTGGCAACGCAATCGCAAAACGTCATGTCCGTTAATTCCACATCCACACGCATGGATTAACATCGATTTAATACATTAATGTAGCCTTTGTTTCTGCTAAAAGAGGCGTCGACCAGCTGGGGCAACAAGAACATCGGCGTAATCGAGTGTGACTATTCAAAAATAAATCATTATATTAACATTGACAATAACAATCGACCGTCGGGGTAGCTTGTGTATATGTGTGTATTTCTCCACTGGTTGACAATACCGTGTAACTGTCACGTTTGAAGGGACGAAATCGTGACATGTTTGACAATAATATTTTTTTTTTTTACTTAAAACAAAGTACACTTTTCCTCAGACTTAACATTGAATAATGTAAATGTTAAAAGCAAAAGATATTATTTTGCTGCATTAAGTTGCAAAGTTTTAAAGTGAAACCATACGTGATACACATGCAGGTGTTGGAGAGGCAACCCGGTATCACGGCAAGACGTGAACATGTGACGATTTACACATTTCAGAAATGTTTTATTTTTATCCCGAGAAAATGATCCAGAGTACAGAGCAGGAAGAGGTCGAATATAAAATACAGTATAAAAAATAAAACGGCATAAAATTGGTATAAATACAAATATATATGTACAGTATAAAACAATACAAACAAGTCATAAGGATTAAACATATGTGCGAGTGGCCTCTTGTATCCCCTACTGACCACATCCCCTGGTTGAAGTAATATAGTTTCATATCTATTTATTTATATTCCGCTATAATTAAACATTTCTGACCAAAATGTCAACTGTAAAGCAAAAATACCTAATGCTAATCTGCTAACTTTAAAGTGGACCTATCATGCTATATTTGAAACATATATTGTAGGGCCATACCTATATAAAACATGTCTGTGAATTTTTTTTTCAAAATACCAAACCATGACCAAACCGATCATGCATTTTAGCCATGCCTCATTTCGCTCTATTTGCTCTTTTCCAGCCCTGTTTTTGAAGGGCTGATTCTGAGAAGTCTTCTTCGCTGCTTTTGTGGCAGACTACAGCGCCACATACAGGCCTGGCATATGTACTACAGCGTCTCCAGCGCTTTCGCGGTCTCTCATTCCCCTGATAGGCGGAGCACCCCTTTTCTGACGTCAGAAAAATTCAAAAAATAATCAGATCATCACAAAGCAGGTTTGAAATAAGTAAATGGTTAAATAATCTTACATATTCCCACAAACATCTCTCTGTTTCAGAATATTTACACGGCTGCTTAATCCACACCAGCTTCTTCTGCCAGACTGTGAGAGTTATTGGGGGTTGTTAACAGTAGAGTACAGAGGGGGCTCATCAGAGCTAGCTTCCACCTGAGGAACAGAGTAGATAACACACTCAGCGTCACCGTGGAAACCGCCGTGGGACGATCCGACGCTGTCAAATTTTATCTCAGAGTAGGTGTGTTGACTCGGGTCGTCTTCAGCCTGGAGAAAAAAACATTTTTTTTGCGTTTGTTTAGGTATTTTTTCATATTTACACGTATTATATTACTGCAGACAATATTGTATAACTTGTTTATCCTTACTGTAGTTTGTAACTAGCTGAAGCAACAACATGGTAGTAATAATTGGTTTTGGCTCAATTTGGTTGAGTTTATTGAGTGTAGAGATTCCCCCAGGAGATCTCACACAGACCTTCGTACACGTCGTTGGTTTACAGAAGAATGAATTAATATTATGCTTATATTTTCTCAAACTCACCTCTGGTGCAGAAGCACATTGTGTTTCCTCATGAGGTTCTGAAAAACACAACAGTACTTTGAGAAAAAGACTCAGAACTGATTTTCACACATGACATCATACATTCTCCATTTGAACCAATATTTAGGCCAGCAATTAAGATCTGAGTAAAACAAGATACATAGATGTGTTTTGAGTTTGTCAACAACAGAATATACAGTATATTTTAACCACCAAATTTAAATTACTAAAGGAAATTGAATAAGTATATCAAATAAAATTTAAATGAAAAAGATTAACAAGCTAGCTGCATGTTTCTAAAATGCATATTAACTTTAAAAAAGCCTCTGACCTGACTTCACTGAGTCTCCAAAATAGAGGAAGCTATCCTCTCGGCTCTCTCCATTTGTGTGTGTTTGTGAAAAGCTTATTTTTATAAATGGCATACGTTTTGTAGATAGATTGATTTGCAGTCAGGTGTGAAATAGATTTAAATGTATGTTGTTGTTTTTTAAAATCGTATTATTGTGTAGTTGCATTGATACTAACATGTTCTATGTTCGTGATGTTGCAACTTACAAAACATAAATCTGTTTCCTAGCAACAACTGAAGGATTATCGCTCTACAAGAACCAGTGATAACAAAACCTTTAGACTGAGCAGCAGTTGGGTTATTCTGAATGCTCTAAATGAATATCCGTACCCCCAATCTGGTGTTGGGGGATGGACATTGTGTGAGAAAGTTATTTTTAGAATTGTGCGTCTGCTTTAAAAGTTAATATAGGTCAAAAGAAAACAGACAACTTTTCAGTGAGACATTTTGTGTGTGTGTGTGTGTGTGTGTGTGTGTGTGTGTGTGTGTGTGTGTGTGTGTGTGTGTGTGTGTGGTCTAGCATTACTATACTTGTGGGGACCTAAATCTGTTTACACAGTCACATGTGGGGACTCGCCGCCCTTATGGGGACAAATTGGAGGAATCATTCATTTTAGGGTGAAGACTTGGTTATGTTTAGGGTTAGGGTTAGGCATGTGTTGGTTATGGTTAAGGTTAGGATAAGTCTCCAAGAAATGCATGTGAGTCAATGTAATGTCCCCTGAAGTGATGTATACATGGTATGTGTGTGTGTGCGTGTGTGTGTGTCGTGTGTGTGTGTGTGTGTGTGTGTGTGTGTGTGTGTGTGTGTGTGTGTGTTACCTGGTTCCTCACTTTTGTCTTTACAAATCCTCTTCCTGCAGAATACCAGCACAGACAGTGTTGACACGATGACCAGGACGACCAGAGTCAGAGACACATACAGGATCAAACCTGTGGTTATTTGAAGAGTTAATGATAAACCATGACATCTAACACTTAGAGTACCCACAATCCATTTTGTTTTTCAAGGGGGGGGGGGGACAGGTTATCTTTAGGGGAAGACAACAGGTCAACAGTATTTGCCATATACTGTAAAATAGAGTAAATCTTGAGCATGCCAGGAACCTGATTTCAAGGTTCAGCATTTTAAAATGTACTTTGTAATGTGTTTTGAAAGATTCAAATTAAAATGTACAGGTTCTGATTGTAGAAAAGTTATAGAACAATGTTTGAACTGTATCTACTAAACACAGTGTGGATGTACCTTTAGTTCTTTTCAGGGAGCTTTCACTTTGGTTTGATGTTTCTGTAGAGGCTGATGAGGTGGATGATGAAGGAGTAGAAGTGGTCAGAGCTGTGAACAAAAAGAAGCAAGAAGTCCTGATGAGAGAAATGAGATCCTCCTCTGTGTCTGTCTGTCAGCTGAAATCTTTTAAATTGTTTTTTAAATATTAGCAGCTTTCAGTGAAAAAGGCAGCAGTTTGTTTATATGTATGTATTTGTGTAGATGTTGCATCTATACAGAGCTTTGGAAATACTGTATGTAACTATGGTCACACTAATAAAGCAATTGAATTTAGTTTAATTGAAAACTGTCTTCAGAGACATGAACAAACTTTTTCATTATGAAGCAGAAACTCACCATCAGTGACGATGAGCCGAAACCTCTGGTATGGATCTTTAGAGTTAGGTCTGCCCAGACCACACCTGTACCGTCCTGAGTCAGACTGGGTCAGCTGTTTGATGCTCACAAACACAAACACTCTTGTTGAATTTCCTTCAATATATCTGATGCTGTATCTGTCTTCCACATATGTGTTACTAGTTGTTTCAATAAGAATGTCTTCTCCTTTACATTCCTCCTTGCAGAAGTACATGTTGGTCAGAGTGCGAGTAAAGTAGCATTCAACTACAATATTCCCTCCAGTTGTAGCATTGATTGTTTTTTCTGCAGAAGGACCACCATCAAGTTTTGCTGTTGAAAACAATTCAAAATCATTAGTTACTATTTGTAGTTTACATATCGTAGTTTCACTATCTATAACTTTGTATATTTAAACTTGATCCAGTCCAACAACTTAATGAAATGGCTTTTTGGCTGAAATTCTTTATTATTTTATTTCATTATATTTTGAATTTATATTAGATTTGAACGCCTTAATAAATCATTGGCTTTGTAATTTGTAATTATAAATAGTATCCGATTAAGGTTAACTGATAATTAAATATGTGAACTTTAGGCAGGCGATCTGTTGACATTTATTTGAAAGTATAATTTGTTATTATGATTTACCCTGAGTCAGCTTGAATTCATATGCTCATTACTTCCCTAAAACATGACTGAAACACTTCTGCATGAGCTGTTCTTGAGAAAAGAAGAGTTTGTCTTTTTATGCAGAAGTGATTTAAATGGTGAGGTTTAAGCAGAATGCATGTTTTAGGGGAGTACTGAGGATACAGTAAATTACATTTGGATTATACAGCATTAGCATTGTGTTAGAGTTGGTTAATGGATGTTTGTAATATATTGTGGCTGTTGTTAAATATGGCCTCCAGTTCCTAATTAATTTCACATTCATTAAGACTTTTCTCTATTTTGGGATTCTTTGTTCACCGTGGAGTCATGCTAGACACAGTTTTCAAATTCATGATCTGAAAATGGTAATTTGGGGGTAAAGTATTCCTTTAAAGCCCGACCGCAGCCACAAACCACCAGTTCAGTTGTTGTTATTTTCTATTGATCTCAATCTATTATTAATTGTCTTACTTTTTAACAGAATACAGAGCGGCCATATGATCTACTTCATTCAGATAAGAACAGAGACAACAGTGAATATGCTCGTGCCCCCGGTATTAAATTCTTCATCAATAATATTCAAATACACTTGTATGTGTACGTGTGTTAGTTTCGGTTCATCAGTTACTTTCAGAAGACATGTAGGATTTAGATGAGGTAAAGGTGAAAAGGTAAAACTATTATTAACACAATGAAGAAGATTCAGTTTTTAGTAAAACTCACCATCAACAACGAAGATTTCAATATCCTCGTATGAATTCCGTGTCGAAGATATTCCCGTACCACACCTGTAGCGTCCTGAGTCAGACTTGGTCAGCTGAGTGATGGTGACAAAAAAAACTCCATCCTCATCATCAATGCTGTATCTGCCACTCTGAGCTGAGGCATTGGTTGTTTCAATGAGAATGTCTTCTTGTCTCCATGGTTCCTTACAGAAGACCTTCCTGTCTCTAGAAGAAGGAAGGGAGCATTCAACTCTGACAATTTCTCCTTCAATTCCTGAATAGACAGAGAGTTTGGCATTGACGAGACCGGTGCTTCCATCCTGCAGAGCTGAACAAAAGATTAACAAAAGATTAACCATCATTAGTAGTGGTCTGTACTTCCTGTAGGATGTTGCAGTCTGATGACAACACTTCCTGTTTCACATGAACACAGATCCTCAGAGTTAAACCACAGCCTGTGACTGA
Organism: Harpagifer antarcticus; assembly: GCA_902827135.1. Lineage (NCBI taxonomy): Eukaryota > Metazoa > Chordata > Actinopteri > Perciformes > Harpagiferidae > Harpagifer > Harpagifer antarcticus. The sequence goes on from CADEHL010001334.1 coordinate 554,578, forward strand.
AGACCACCATCAGCACTGCAGGTTAATGCTCACTTGCCAACCTTGAGACCTCAGAAATCGGGAGGGTTGGCATGACCGTTTGGTCTGAGACCTGTATCCTTTAGACACAAAGACTACATGAAGTCTCCATCTCTAACTTTAAGCGTTACATTAACGCAAATCCTAATAGTACATCATCTTGTATTGTTTATGTCCACAACACAAAACAATTAGATAGATGTATACTTAATTTATCCCAAAGTTAAAAACGTTTAAAAAAGATATAAGATACAAATATAATAAAAGTTAACCTTAGCGGCGTGTATATATAGTAAGAATAAAAATCAAAAGATTAATAAATTAATCAAGAAAATATTCTGCAGATTAAATGATTATGAAAACAATCATTAACAGTAAAAACAAGCATATTATTTTACAAATCAGTCGTTATGACTTCTAGTTTTACTCATTCAGTAAGACGATGATAACTGAGTTTAATGATGATGTACGCTAGTTTGAGGAAGTGAAGCACATTTGAAGCTTAGGTCATTGGTTGCATACTAAAAAGCCTAACTTTGGAATATTTGAGCAACTCGTACTGCTGGAGCCTTGTATTAACTTAATAAATACTTACAAAGAAAACTATTAAATTACTGACGTGAAAAAAAGTGATGTACTCACAGAAGAGGAAGAAGAAGCAGATCGAAGTGTGACAGACTTTCATGCTGAGACTCATGGTTTACCACTGACTGTCTTTCTTTACTGGCTAACCAGGAACTTGTTCCTTCTTTAAATGATGAAGTCCCTCCTCCAAACACAACACAGCTCTACTCTCCTCCCCAACGCAGAAACACTACGGTCTAAAAATACTCCATTGAAAATAATGAATTGTAAATGAGGACGTGATTGACGTGATTCAAGATGGCGCCTGTGTCGGCCCGCCGCTCGCTCAGCTGTCTACCTATAGCTTTCCTGTTTTTGTTTTATGTTTGTCAGAATGTCTCTGCTCTGCTCGTCTATGATCGCCAAGCTCTCCTCCACCTCAGACCCTCACTGGAGTTGATACTGCTGCCCAAAACCACATCTGGCAACCAAAAATCGTCCCCCCCCCCTCTTCTGTTGGATATACCCACCTACCTGCGCAGGTTGCCCTCCATCCTGCCTCGCCGAAAGCGCTTCAGACGACGGGGAAAGCGTGGTGGTGCACTGGTCCACCTAAAGGCTTACCTGACGGCTTCTTCCGGGACCTATCCACGCCTCGGATGTCATGGCCCTCCCGCTGCACGCCATGTGAGGGATCGGTGGATTCGCCCTGTCTTTCCGGAGCTACGGACTCTGCTGGATCCGCTGGCAGCTCCTCCTGTCCGACTGGCTGCTCCTCCTGTCCGACTGGCAGCTACTCCTGCCCGCCTGACTGCTCCCGGCCCGCGCGGCGTTCAACACGGACATCTTCGTCAGCTGAGACGATCTACACCGTCGGCAAGCCCGGAGCAAAAACTACGTCTGGCTTTGCTAAATGCTAGGTCGATAGCTAACAAAACGTTCCTGCTGAACGACTTCTTCACCTCCCGCGAACTGGATTTCATGTTCCTGACGGAGACCTGGGCACACGCTGGCGAGTACACATCATTCTTTGATCTTCTTCCTCCTGACTGTACATTCTTCAGCTCCCCCCGTGCCACCGGCCATGGCGGGGGCATAGCTTCGGTGTTTAGAGCTAGCCTCCAGTGCCGATTGCTACACCATGTCACTAGCTATGCTAGCTTTGAGTTGCAGCTTTTTGAACTGAATCCGGCCTCGCCTATACTCTGCGCAGTTGTGTATCGTCCGCCAAAGCACAATAAGGATTTCATAAATGACTTTTCTGACTTTCTGTCCGGGATCATGGTGAATTATGATCGTGTTTTGATCTCCGGAGACTTCAATGTCCATGTGTGTTGTGAGTCCAAACCTCTGGTTAGGGACTTTTTAAATCTCCTTGATTCTTTTGGTCTTGTTCAGTCCGTGGCTGGCCCAACACACGAAAAAGGACACACTTTGGACTTGGTATTGTCGTTTGGACTGTCTGTATCTGTGGATGAAATATGTGCAGCAACGCGTATCTCAGACCATTTACCGGTTCTGTTTACAACCTCCATCCCTTCCGCAGGAGTCGAATCACGTGCCCCTGCGCGTCGTCTGCGTTCGATTAACCCCTTGACTGCCTCACAGTTCTCTGATGTTTTTAATGCTTCTCCTATCTGTAAATTAGATGTGGACTGTGCTTTTAATGCTGATGAGCTTCTCTCTATGTTTGACTTGACATGCACACCAATACTGGATTCTGTTGCTCCTTTTACGCTTAGACGCAACAAAGTTCTATCAGAACCGTGGCTCAATGACTGTACTCGTGCTCTCAGACGCGCTTGCAGGCGTGCTGAGAGAAAGTGGAAAAAGGATAAACTCCATGTCTCCCTGGAAATCCTTCGTGCTTCCCTCTCTGACTACCAGATGGCAGTCAAAGCAGCCAAAACAGAGCACATTTCTCTGTTCATCTCTAAAAACAGCCACAAACCTCAGGTTCTTTTTAATGTCCTCAACTCCATCATTAATCCCCGTGATGTTTCTTCTGTTGTGCCATCGCCTGCTCTCTGCGATAAGTTTCTTAAATTTTTTATTGGAAAAATATCTGCTCTTAGGCTAGCTCACACTAGTGCTACCCCCGATCCTGCTCCCTCTCTGTGCCCTGCTGTCCTCGACCACTTTGAGCCTATTTCCCTCTCTTCTCTCTCGGACATAGTGGAGCACCTGCGACCGACAAGCTGCTCCTCGGACAGCATTCCCTCACGCCTTCTCAAAGAGGTTTTTCATTCAGTTGGAGCAAGTATTTTATTACTTTTAAACACCTCTCTTACCTCAGGATGTGTCCCAGCTGCCTTTAAACATGCCGTGGTTACCCCACTACTTAAAAAGAAAAGTCTCGACCCCTCCACTCTCGCAAATTTTAGGCCCATCTCCCAGCTACCGTTTTTATCAAAAGCCCTGGAGCGCGTAGTCTACGCCCAGCTGCATTCTTTTTTAATCCTTCATGGCATCCATGAAAAGTTTCAGTCTGGCTTCAAACCCATGCACAGCACTGAAACAGCCCTTTTAAGAGTTTTTAACGATCTGCTCCTAGCCGCCGACTCAGGTAGCCCAGCTGTCTTGGTGCTGTTGGACCTGACAGCTGCCTTCGACACCGTGGACCATGGCATCCTGCTGTCACGGCTTGAACAGTCCGCTGGCATCACAGGCTCTGCCCTCGCATGGTTCAGGTCCTACCTTAAGGACCGTAGCTTTTCAGTGCAGCTAGGTGCCTTCTCCTCTGCCAAAGCCCCTCTTACCTGTGGGGTCCCCCAAGGCTCGATTCTGGGCCCCATCCTGTTCCTACTATACATACTGCCCCTAGGTTCTATTCTAACAAAACACAATATTCCCTTCCACTGCTACGCTGACGACGTCCAGATTTATCTCCCGCTCAAAGCAAACATCAAACAGTCACTACAGCAGTTGATGGACTGCTTAACGGAGATCAAATCCTGGCTGAGCAACAACTTCCTGACTCTTAACGAGGGCAAGACGGAGGTCATCTTTTTTGGACCACAACCTCCAGCCTCTCAGGTTGATATTCTGGGCTCCCTCCAACTAAACATCCTCCCCTCGGTCATGAACCTTGGCGTGACCTTGACGAACACTTTTAAATTCGATAAGCAGGTCAGCAGCGTAGTCAAATCCTGCTTTTTTAAAATAAGACTATTGGCCAAAACCAAGTCCTATTTATCTTTTAAAGACATGGAAAGGGTCATCAACGCCTTTGTGACCTCGAGACTGGACTATTGCAACGCTCTGTATGTGGGTATGGACCACGCGTCAATTAAACGCCTGCAGCTGGTCCAAAATGCAGCTGCACGTTTGCTGACTGGACACAAAAAGCGCGACCACATCACCCCAATTCTGGCCTCACTACACTGGCTTCCAGTTCAGTTTAGAATTGATTTTAAAATCCTTTTATTTGTTTTTAAAGCTCTAAATGGGCTGGCTCCGGCCTATATAGTTGAACTCCTCCAGCGCTACACCCCAGCCAGAGCTTTAAGGTCTGCTGACCAGCTGCTGCTGGTAGTGCCGAAGACTAGGCTCAAAACACGAGGGCACCGAGCCTTCGCAGCAGCTGGCCCGAGGCTCTGGAACACTCTGCCCCTCCATGTGAGGTCGGCCCAGACCCTAGGGGTTTTTAAATCCTATCTAAAAACACACTTCTTCTCTCAGGCTTTCTAGCTTGAGCGGAGCACCACTACTGACATTTCCCTGTGTATTGTTTTTATATTTGCTGTTGCCAAATGACTGTCTTTTTTACAATTGCACTGCAGTAAAATGTTTTTATTACATGTACAGCACTTTGGCTCGACCAGACATCGTTTTTAAATGTGCTCTATAAATAAAATTTGATTTGATTTGATTTGATTAACACGCTCACAGCTCCTCATATCTGTTCACAAACTGGACAAAAGTTAAGCATACAAAACACAGACTGTCTGTGTCATGGCGAATACAGTCGCTGCTTTATGTATGTCTGTATGACGTTGTTGTGAGTGTGGACGGAGCAGCTACAGGTTAGTTTAGCCAGATCGATTTTCCTAAATACTATGGAGAAATCCCATTCCTTTTTGGCGAAGGAACAGGAAGTGGTGAAATGCTAACTTACTTCCTGGTTTTAGGACGCGTCACTCACCACTCTATTGTGTGACTCATCTAAATACATTCAAACTAAAAACAATATCTGCATCAATCTTTAGTTTGTATTCCCATCAATGCAGCATGTAAAACAATATGCAAAACAAAATGCATTTCAGCCGCATACATTAAAAAAGAACTAAGCATTGGTTAGCGTTACGTTCCCAATGAAGAATTGAAGTAAAGTGTTATGGCAGAAAGTTTAATACAGCGTATTTCTGGTATATTCATTTTTAATGTCATCTAATATATGTGTATTAAAACTTGGATGGACAAGTCCATTTTTTGGTTTTTTATATTGATGTTCCTATAATGAAGTCCCATTTTTAGTAGAAGTACATTTAGCGCAAATGATCTTTTCTTCCACTTGACTTGTTTATAATCAGGAGGTGGTTTTTTGGCTATTTTGTGAGTAGGTAATGATACAGGACAATCTGTGATCTCTGCTTTAAGTAAAATAATTACCCATTGATAAGTGTTTCAGAGAGTCATTTTGGGCTTTCAAGGGCAGAACTCAGTAGATTGTCTATAAGAGTTTTCTGTATAATCTGGAAGCTTAAATTAATGAGAGAAATGTATGTGCCTTCATTTCAAGACTCCTAAAGAGCAGGAGACCATTGGGTCACACACAATTAGAGAGACAATGGTCCTTCTGATTCTGGGTGAGCTGACTTCGGAGTGGAAGGGAAGTTCAGAGATGGCCTTAGGGTATAGGAACAGTTAAGCTTTGTTGGTTAGCTGGTCCTGAGGAGGTCATGAGATGATGACTGGTAAACCCCAACAAGTATGGCTTTCATAGAGAAAGACATGTGACATTCACGAGGGACTGCAGGATGAGATGTGTGTATTCATTATGCTGAGCAATACCGGTGTTTGTGTTTTATTGATTTCTATCTGTTCTTTCATGTTATAAGTACTAAATTGCCACCACATTTTGGAATAATTGGTTTAAACAGATGTGTGTGTTAAAGAGGTTTTAGGGGGAATGTGTGTGCGTTCTGTTAAAGAGTCCTCTGTCTGTAAAATTATATGGCTCCAAAGCATGACTGTGGGACTGCCTAAGGGTAGACACACACACACACACACACACACACACATACACGCACACACACACACACACACACACACACACACACACACACACACACACACACACACACACACACACACACACACACACACTGTAAGGAGATGGAATCAACAAACTGCTGATTCATTGACTAGGCAAACCGGCCAAACTCCTCCCCGCTTATGTGTATAAATACTGTAACATTCTTATGCTCTGTGCTCTCTTCCTGACTGGCTGTCGTGGTACGTATATCACCCGGTGGTAGGAATTGAGCCCAGAGTACTGTAGCAGAGTGCTCTGTATGGTGTATTGTGTTGTGTTTTACCATTAAAGCAGCTGTTTTGAGTTTTCCTTCTTTTAAAACAAACTCATATAGGATCGGCGCGGAGCAGAGATATCTGCTCCAACACCAATGTATAATAAGTAGGTCAACAAAACCATGGGAAGAAGGTTTTAGAAAGTAAAGCTGCTCGTAACCAGTGTGAGATAATGGTTTTGTGTATTGGTGATATTAGTGGGGGGGAAATGGGTTGTGGCTTATGAAATTAACAGGTATGTTGAGATGGAAGGAAGTGGAACAAAAACAAAGCAGAAAACAATGGCAGCCATGGAGCAGAGAGCTGAAAATGCAGCGTAAAGCAGAGGTGCGCTGCGGGATGGAGAGGAAAAGTTGTGAAGCTCTGAGTGCACCGTCACATCTTCCTGTAAATGTAACTGAGGCACGTGGCACATGGATAAGCACTGGAGAAAGTGGATTAGATGACAGCATGGAGGAACACGCTAGAACAGGGGTGGCCAACCAGTCAGAGGTTAAGAGCCAAATTTTTTATATTTTACTGCAAAGAGCCACATCAAACACACAGTCACTGATACCGCTGGTTTCAGTTTTTTGTTTTCTGGAGAAAAGATTTCAACCACGTCACTGATGCATTTTTGTGGCATTGGGATATATATTTTTTAAATCCTCTGGAGCAGAGAGAGGAGCTGTGGATTATTATTATTGATTAATGCATCAGTGTTTCTTAGGGTCAAAAACACTAAACTCACAACTTAAAATGAAAGCGTTTAGTTTATTTAATAAAAGAGCACATGTTCAATGTGAAAAGTGACAGTAGTTATAGATTATTTGCAATATATATAATAATAATTATATATATTTTTAAAATATATATAACTCCGTTCGCGGGGCGCAGCGCCCCTCCAAGACAATGGTAGGGGAAACACTGGATAGTGTTTAATCAACGATAGGTTTTCCCCCCCTCAAAGGTGATTGATTCACTGCATCACAGGTATTATTGTGATTGGCTCTTGGGCCACATCAAAATTAGACGCGCTGTCATCCTCTCATACTGACACCTGACACCACACATACACACGTAGGGAGAGCCGGGACGAAAGTAACACGGAACGAAAGTAACGGAGCGATTTTATCCGAGCCCAAACAACTTTGACCGGCCAAATGACGTCAGAATGATCAGCATTCAATACTTAACAGACCTACTAAATATCAGGTTTAACTGTCAAGAGTAGCTAGTGTTATCACGATACCAACATTTTGGTTTAGATACAGTCAAGAATTGCGATTCCGATTCTTTTTCGATACTTTTCTTAAAAAAAGGGAAACGGTCTTAAATGTAATTATTGCGCTTTATTTCACACCAGAATCATAACCATAACACACACTTTTAAACAATGAGAACAATAAATACAATAAATGACAAGAATTCGTATTAAATCAAATTAATAAATTTCTTACAGACAGGCCTCGTGGTGTCCGTAGGCTTGCCCTCACTGTCAGAGATATAGCTCAAATACTTCCAAATTTCTCTTTTTTGTCAACAAGCCGAGGCGCAGCGGCAGCTGCACTCCCACTTGCAGCCATGCTTCTCGTTTTCTCACATGCTCTGGCAGCTAGCGCATGCACGAGAGAGGGGAGGGACTTAGAGCGTGCTTGAGAGGGGCGGGACTGCAGGCACGGCTGCAGTGCAGAGAGTGGAAGCAGAGCGCTGAACACACACGGCTCTTATTAAACGGCGCTTTCCCCCATCATTCTTAAAGTACCGATACTAATGAAACGGAGGAATAGTAAAGTTTTTAACGGCAGGGTATCGCGGTACCTTTCAAGTATTGGTACACCGTGCAACACTAGTCACTAGTTCATTCGATATGAACTGAAGAGCCGCATGAAACTAGGCAAAGAGCCGCATGCGGCTCGAGAGCCGCGGGTTGGCCACCCCTGCGCTAGAATATCTTTCATCCAGCAGACACTCGTCTGTCTGATCGACTTTTTGTTTGCCTGTAATGATGGACGCTGTTAAGATTTTCCTTTGGCTCCTAGTTAGATGGTCCTAAAACTTCACAATGTTAACAAACATGATACACTTTTTTCTCCTGTGTATATCACTTTAAAAAAAACTAGAAGAAAATGTTTCTACTGTATTCACACACACACACACACAGTTACTGAGTAACGGGGAGTAAATGGTTGCCAACTCTCACGCATCTGGCGTGTGACACACGCTCTCACGCTGCCCAAACAATTCTCACGCCAAAAACAAGATGAACCGGCGATCGTTTTTGGTTGGTTATTTACAATGTTGAGTTGACAGCTGCTCAAGATGTCGATCCGCTCCCTCCCCGCCCCCACCACTCTTAACAACGTTAACAGACAGCAGAGCAGTGGGAGCCTGTTGGTCAATCCCCGACCCGTATTGCGCATGCGCAGATCTAAGATCCAGTAGAAATTATACAAAAAAGTAAAAGTCTGCTTATTGTTCTACTAGGCCAGGGGTGCCCAACCTTTTTTGAACCGAGAGCTACTTTTAAAGTTGCCAGTCTGCCGAGATCTACCAGTCCTGCCCCTTTCACACCAACGCGTTTTCAGCTCCGGCTCAGAGTTGGAGCCTGGAAAGTACCGTTTTTTCCTGTTCACACCGCAGAGGCGCCGCCTCTTAGCTCCGGAATCCGGTTCACTTCCAGCTCCAAAAAATTGTCGGTCTAGAGCAGGGGTCGGCAACCTTTTTGATATGAAGTGAGAGAGAGAGAGGGGTGTGGCTTGTGTATAGGTGTTTGTGGATGGTAGAGCGACAGTGAGAGAACCTGAGAGAACCTATGGAGGGAACGTGTGTATGTTTCTGGAAGTGAAACGAGGCAGCAGAAAAACAGGTCTGTGATGTATTTTGTGAAACAGAAGAACAGCTAAATAAATGCAACGGCCTCCCAAGAAGAGCTCGCCTCTCTGCAGTCATTTAAGCTGAAGTGGGGTATTGAACCTGAAGCTTGTTGCTTCTGCCCTCCTCGACTACGGTCTGGGAGCCGACAGGAAAGTTCAACACACAGATGGCCAGTCCGCCCCTTTGTAGCATATTATTTCAATGAGAGATGAGCAGATCGCCACTGGGCTTTCAACTAAATACACAGCCACGCAAAAACTGCGGCTTTGTACAGCTCCTTATGGGTGCTGCAATTAGTGAAGTGTTTCCTCTGGGGTGAAACGATCAGCACTGCAAGGCAAGGCAAGTTTATTTATATAGCACTTTTCAACACAAGGCAATTCAAAGTGCTTTACAAAAAATGAAAGACATTAAGAAAATGGCATTTAAAATCAGTCATTAAAAAGAAAAGCTAATAAAATAAACATTAAAAGAAGAAATACATGGATAAAAGTTACAGTGCAGTTTAAGATATTAATAGTTCAATTAAAAGCAGCGACAAAAAGAAAAGTCTTCAGCCTGGAGGAAAGCGGCAGAAAGTCACCTGGCGATAAAGAGAGCGGGGCTGCGTTGCGTGCGGTGCATGGCTTCATTAGGCGCATTCACACTGCGGTACTTTTCCCACAAAGGTTCATGCAAAGTTAGTTCATGAGAACTCTTTTATCGTGTTCACACCAAAAAGAGCCGGTACTAAAATTAGTTAATGAGAACCTTTTTACCCCCTCGAAAGTCCCTGCTAGAGAGCAGGGACTTTCGAGCGGCTCTTTTGTGAGAAAAGAGCTATATTTCTGATTGGCTGGGCGGATTGCAAACCACGCCCCGTAAAACTCCCAAAAAGTTTTGTGAAGCCGCCATTTTATTATCCTCGCATTAGCATTATTAGCATTAGCATTAGCCCAGCGCAGAAACGCAGAGAGACTAATTTATGGCAACACAAAATAAAACATGGGAGCGGTGGAGATGTGGAGGTGTCGGCGTTCTGGCGATTTACTCGGAAGGCTTCAGTAGAAGCTGCTGGGAGTCCCAGCAGCTTCTACTGAAGCCAGTCCCCAACTCCGGGGACTTCCGGCCGGGGACTGTGGGCGGCAGTATACGCGGTGAAGTGGTTTGCGGCCTGCCAGTAAACCCAAAGCAGAAGAAGAAGTGACGTCTGCGGCTTCATTTGCCTAATCCACCCCCAAGGACTTATTCCGTTGTGAACGCGATCTGTACTTAGTTCATGCGAACTAAAGAGTTCTCATGAACTAAGTTCTCATGAACCTTTGTGGGAAAAGTACTGCGGTGTGAATACGCCTCTTCTGCAGGTAACGGGGAGACGCGCTCTGGCGGCGGTCTCGTTCAGGATCCGAAAATACAATTTAAATATTTTGCACACTTATTCCACTTATTCCTAGTGTGCCACTGGTTACGGTGCCGCGTGCCAATGCTGGCACGCGTGCCAGGGGTTGCCGACCCCTGGTCTAGAGGCAAGAGCTTCGGAGCTAAGAGGCGACGTCGCTTACGTCTCTCTTACGTCGAGGCGGGTTGAAGTAGATGCTGAAGACCACAAAGAAGTCTTGCATTTCGCATGTGATGTTTGTAAAGTTCCAAGTAAAGTCGTCCCTTGGAAAGTTGTCCGATGCCTTCCATTTCGTTTCGTAAGAGGATAACCAAAGCGAACAGCGCTTCAATACAATCGGCCATTGTTGTTGTTGTCGATGTGAGGGATATCCGCGCGGTTTGGATTTTATGAAGCAGGCACATAAACGGTGACGTCATGACGCAGCAGCGGCAGCTCTGGGCGGTGTGAACAGAGCGGGAGCAGAAAAGGGAAACCGGAGCTGAACCAGAAAAGCTCCCACTCGGAGCTAGAAAGGGAAAAGCGCTGGTGTGAAAGCCGCATAGAGAGGCGTAGCCATTACTGACAGCCTACTACCAGGTAAATACACACTTCTACTTGTATACAACTGACCTTTGTACGATTAATACTTCATAAAATACTGCTATCCTTTATCTGACCTCTTTCTAATCTACACACATAGAAGTATTTAACTGAAGTTACACAACAGTGTTGTTGATACAGAGTTGGAGTTTATTCACACGTCACTACAGTGGGTAATGTTTTCAAGAAACATTGAACAGTGCTGCCACATGTGACACAGGGAAAAAAGAAAAGACTCTGAACCCTTTCTTTGCCATTATATAAAAATAGTGTTGCTACAAAAGTATAAATTAGGCTTACTAATAAGACAACTCAGATCTGAAGCTACTCAGGAATCTGCTGCCAAAATGCAATAAAAAAGACCAAATTAATAGAATCAAACCCTTTTTTTGTTGCATTTTAGTCGAGTATAAAAAGAAATGCCTTTGAAATAGGGTGCAAGCAACACTAGTTTCTTAACCTGAATTGATAATGGACTATAATCAATTTAAGTTTGCATTCTTATACCATTTTGTACAATAATTATAATGAATAAGTTCAAACAAACTCAAACTTACAGCTGATTAATAACGGTATCTAACTTGAGTTTTTATTATATCAAAAACCTATTGAAATGCTACTGTTATTTTTACTGTCCCCCAAAAGCGCGTCGGCAGCCTCCAGGAATGCTTCTTTCACAACTTCGCCGCCTTTGAAAGACTTCGTGTGTTTCGCAAGAAAGTGACTGACACGATAAGATGCTCTGCTAGCAGCCTTGCTCTTGTTGTTGGGCCTGGTGAAAATGGACTGCTATCCTTTCAGGCCCCTCCCCTTAATTCCGTCTCGTAGCGTTTGTGCACTGTTTTGAAATGCCGCTCCTAAATTACCCTTCTTCGATAAAGCCACGCTCGCATTGCAGATGAGACAGATGGACTTTGAATTGGAATAGATACAAAAATAATCATCCTCCCTCTCGGAGTGAAAATTATATATGTTTTGCTTCTGCCATAATTGCGGTCTTGTGTGTGTGCGGACTGTCACTCCTGTAGACATGGACAACCTTAGCGACCGCCCACTAGCCACGCCCCGATACATGGGGTCACGCCGGCCAATCACAAAGCTTTGATGCGTTCATGTGCATTATTCTGGCACAGGAAGATTATGTTACAGGACATTAACGATAAAACAGAATATTGCTGTTCTATTTTTAGACACATCTCGCGATCGACTGGGAATCTCCGGTCGATCGCGATCGACTGGTTGGGCACCCCTGTACTAGGCCAAAATAGAGTCAAAGAGTATATGAGAGTAAGAGTGTGTTAATTTATATGTTTGTCAGTTTGGAGTAAGTCTGTAGATTTGTTTGTGTGTGTGTTTCATGTATAGGCCTCTCACGATAATTAATTTTGTTGGATACATTTTCCTGGAAATGATTGCGATAAACGATAATATTGTCGGCACCGTTGGATGGCCATTTTAGACCACTGACATAATGATAATATATAATAATAATTGAAGTACATCCTTTCAAACTGCTAGTCACATCCTCATGTAAATGTAAATTTATCGAGTTCATTTTTATTTATCGTTTATCGCGACAGGCACACAATAAAACAGTGGAAAGAAACATGTGTTTGACTTTCATTAGTGAATGAAACTTTGTGCCCTTTATAGTCTGTGTCCAATATTGTGTATTTGTATATATTGTATATATCCTATATATAGGCCAAGGTCCCGCTGCTGACACGATAGCAGTCATTTAGTGCGCATATGTGTAATTAAACCCATGATATCAAAATCTCACTCCAGCCAGGTACCCAAAGTTGGCAACCCTGACTTACTCTACCTATTTTTCTATAAAGTGAAGATTTGTTTACCTACTTTTGAAACATGATCTGATAGAATAACTGTATGCCGTTGGAAAAACACAATATTTTACAGATGCAGTTTCACTAATCCCATTTTCAAAAGTTATGGTTCGAAGGGGTTAAAAACCAGGAGTATAAACATACATTTCCTGATCATCTGTGGCGCTAATTGAAATGTGATCCTTAGTGACCAGCACAGTTCATTACATTATATTACATGTCACTTGTTAGACGCTTTTATCCAAAGCGACTTACATACTCAATACTGTGGGCAATTCCCAAAGGAGCAATTTGGGGTGAAGTGTCCCAGTACAAATCAACAAAAGTTAAACAAGTACAAACTACAGACTGTCTGTGTCATGGCGAATACAGTCGCTGGTTTATTTATGTCTGTATAGGCAGTTGTTGTGAGTTTGGACGGTCGGAGCATATACAACGTTACCTTAGCCGATCTCCATTCAGAAAACACGCATTTTAAAAGGTTTTTCGCCTGCTGTCTTGTCTGCACACTTGTCAAAGCATTAATTCACGGTTTTTACTAACCGGTATCAGTATGTTGTTACTTCGGCATTATTTTGAAAACGTGTATTATAATTACATCACGGTAAAATATGTTCATTATGTTGTAGTTATAGCCACTCACGTCACTAGTTTAGCATACTCAGCTCGGTTGTTGGCCCGGAAAGAACCACGATTTTGGAGGGCCAGAAAAACTGTGAAAAGGTACCCGTTAGCCGGAACTACCCCTAGTGGAAACGCAACAAAAACGGGCCGGGTTTGGCATGGCACGCTTAAACGGTGCTACGCGCTGCAGTGGAAATGTGTCTCACATTAGGGAGTGTCCCACATTAGGGCAACTCAACCTTTGTAGTATTTATTTCTTTATACATAGTTCTATCATCTATTTAAAAATATGTATTGTTGTTATTTATTATTGATACATATTATAGCAAAAAAGGCACACATTTTACACATTTATTTCACATTTTCCTCATAAATAATTGATGTTAATAGGCATGTTTATACTATAAGAAAATGTATCATATCACATTTGTTTTACCCCCGTAGATCAATAAAGTTTTTGTTTTTTTCACAGGCTTTGATAATACAAAAAAAGACAAATAAATAGAGACAATAATCATTATAACAATTACTTAATTCATGCATTATAACATAATAATATCATTTTTACAATTAAATGTGTCATTTACTTTTTCACTAACGCCTCCACAGCATTTATTTATTGTTCCATGCATTTTTCCTGTATTGATGTATTTATTCGTGTGTTTCTGTATTTTTATAGATTTATTTTTTATTATTTGCGTTCTTATCTATGGTTCTTATACGTTATGTCATTTCCATACACAGCCGATCCCGCTGCAGTTACATGACTTGAACAGGCGTACGTGGGGACTACTTTCTGGGAGTAAAAGTGCGGTACGTGGTAACACTTCCAGGGTTGTGCTTCGGTCGTGAGAAAACTAAGATGGCGTATCGTCAAGAAAGATAGGATGGCTTGAAGAGAGTGATGATGTTGGTCGAGGAAATTATTGATAGAGACATTAAGTGATAACGTTTGAGACTTTCGTACACCAGCAAACAAACCTCCGCCATCCAGAGCGGAGTTATATGGAGAACTGAGGCTGGAAAACGTTCAACTTTTAGCTAGCAGTGTTAGCTAGCCAACTGGACCCGTTTTATTTCCAGCGTTCATCACAACAACAGAGGAAGGAGAGCGACCAGCAGCCCTGTCATTACCCGGGACATCGAGGTGTCTTCGGGTCAGTGTAACCGAGACATTGTTGTGCAAGTGGGGTCACACATACTGGGCTTTACTGCATATGAATAACTAACGGTCGCCGGTTGTTAGCCTACAGGCTAGGTTAGCTTGTTTGCTGTTACATTAGCCACCTAAATGCTAGTTACCTTTAACCATGGGAGGCCTCGATGCTAACGGTAGCTGAGAGCGGCGTTATCGCGATAGAAAAATAAACAGGTTTTTATGGGACAACACAGTTAAAGAAGATAAATCATAAGACTTTTTAATAAAACGTATATAACAATAACATATACCAATATGTACATGAAATAGAGCTATACCCGTACAAATATAATATTTATAAATAATAATATAGCTGAACATTAGACATAATTCATGATGGAATAGAAATGTATGTCACCAAGCTTACACAACACAACAATTACAGTTTAGACATGTTTTTTTAATTATTTAGTTATGGCTCTTCCTGGTGTGTAATGTTAGTTTTAACACCAGTTTCCCAAATTTCAAACCTACATTTGATAGCTAGGTTAGCTCGTTTTTTCTGTTACATTGCTCTTTTTTTTTACCCACCTAACGCTGGTTACCTATCCATTTGTTTTTAGGATGATTAACATTATCTGTCCAGGGCCTACAGATGAAAAATTGCCTCTTGGCTAACTCTTGCACATGTACAGAAATGTTTTTTTAATGTGCACTGTCCCTGTTAAATAGATTTAAAGGAAGGCGAGAAGTGGAAGGCCTCGATCCTTACGTTATCGCGATACCTGCACAATAGACACAATTCTTGATGGAATATAATTGAAAGACACCAAGCTAACACAATATAACAATAACAATAACATTTCAAACATGTTCTCAATTATTTTGGCTGTTCCTGGTGTGTAATGTTACCCCTAGTTTAGTAGCTAGTAGTGAGCTAACACTTGCCATCTTGTGTATAATCGAGTAATAACAACAACACGTTAATCGACATATAATGTAAGTATTAGCTTTCTGCTATCGAGTGGTTGTGCATTTGTTGTCATTTGTCCCTTTTTAAAGCGAATGAATGAATCTAGTCCATCCCACTTGCGAGTGGTGATGCCTTCATGGCCTTCTAGGGTTCGTGGCCTCCACGCCATTGTTTGTCTGAAGGCCTTTAAAGAATCAGACACATGAGGACATTTTACTCCCAGAATGAGATTGTTTGAAAAACTCACGATATGTATTCAATAATGCCTCCTTAAAAGACACTTGTGTTAAGACTTTGATGCAAACTCATTGCATGGAAAAAATGCTTTTGGCTCATGGGATACAGAAATGTAGCAGTCACTTCTGTATTTAATACATGTGATTGTTGATTTACATTGACTCTTAAAGCATCACTTACACCTTTTGCCCCTCTACCATGGGCCTTGTTGATTCAGCAGAGCATGGCGTTTGTTTTGTTGTGTTGGATGTTGGGGGAGGGGTCTTTAAGAAGGGCCACACCAAAAATCCATATCCTGGGATTATCCTGGTCTCTTGTTGTTGGATATTGTGTTCAGTTTGGGAGGAAATAATCAACTATGAAACATGCAGAGGAACTAAGTGCTAAATATATTTAAAGATGACAATGTTACTGTGCAGTGCTGAACCAGGAAGTGGTGAGAGAGAGAAGTAAACGCATGCAGTGAACTTTTGTAGGAGCTGTACAATATGCTTTTTTATTGTTTTTACATACACGTATAAAACATGTTAACCTATTGACCTTTTTTAAAAAAAATGCTTTAGTTTCCTGTTATTGGGAATGTGTCATTTCTGAAGACAAAATATCGACCAGTGAACATTTTTGTAGAAGGTTTCACATTGTGTACTTACACTTGTTCACTGCTCCAGGCTATCACCAAGACAAATGTAGATCTATTTAATTTATTTAAAACTGTGCATGGTTTTAAATGGTTCTCTACAAATGATAAACAAGACTTTCACACATAAAATGCTCTCTGTGATGCTGCGTCAAACCCATCAGTTTATGAACTTGTTTTGACTTGTCCATCTTCAGGGCAATGGAAGGGGAAGAGTTTGTTCCTCCTCCGGAGTGTCCAGTGTTTGAGCCGTCATGGGAGGAGTTTCAGGATCCTCTGGGCTACATCGCCAAGATACGTCCAATCGCAGAGAAGTCTGGAATCTGCAAAATCCGACCTCCACAAGTAAATATGTGTTCATGCTTACATTATGTTTTCTTCAATGCCATGCCAACTGCTGCGCTATGTGTGACATCTGTAGCATGCTCACATTATGTGCAACGTCAACAAAGTGAATCCGATCAAGTGACTTCTTCCCAGGGTTGAGTTGATGTTGAGCAACAATTATAATTCAGCAAAATAAGATATAAACGGATATAGTAAGTCACTTTCTTTATACATGCTATTATGCTCATTTGCATTAGTGTTTGGTTCTAACTCTAAATACATTACATTGTTACAAGAGGGACATTACAGCAGAGAATAGAGAGGGTTACTGGAGGGGAAATGCTAATGTATCGTTTTTAGGCCTTCGTGGATATAGTCGTGCAGTTATACAGATTGTACTTTTACCACTAAATGTTCGTCACCTTACCGACGCTGTAGTTGTTTCCATGATCTTGTAGGAATGTTGATTTCCTAATCAGTGTATGCCTTGAGTTGTTGATAGTGTGATACTGCTCTTAAGTAGGGAGCCATGACCTTGTTCTTGAGCCTGAAAGCCAGAGTTAAGCCCAAACTTAAGCTCACTATCTCTTTAATCTCCGTTGTCCATGTATATATATATTTTTTGGAGTAAGCACGCTGAATGACAGTGATCCCAGTTGAAGCATCAATTAGACAAGTTGTTTGAGCATTTGGTTCCACAAGTTTTCAATGGAGCGGTGCAGGGATGACGTATTTACCCGGAAGTAAGCTGCTGGTTCCCTCGACACAAAGCAACGGGATTTCTCCAGAGGATTTTGGAAAATAGCTCGAAATAAGATCTGTGAAAACCAACCTGTTTGATGAATGCACGTTTTGTTCAGCCGGATAATCTCCACATGTCTATCCTACTTTTATCATTTTCTAATCATAAATCTAGTCGCCAGAAGCAAAATGCTAACGTTATGCTATAAAGGAACTACAGCAGGGTCGCTGCTTCAACGTCACGCCAACTTAAGATCCATATTCAAACACACAGATTCTAAATGGAACAAGTTGAAGCGTTTGTTTGAACAGTTTGCAGGAGGCAGGAACTTGCTTTCAAGCAGAACAGGGCAAACACTCTTCGGGGAGTGTTTAACACAAACACTTAAAATAGTAGATATTTGCCCAATACTCACAAAATACAACTGGTTGAGCTGGGAACATTTAATGAGATATGCAAATGCTTGCCTCATGTACAAAATAATACACGGCTTTACCTCACCTCCGCTCAGACATTTTATCACCATATGCACACCTGTAACTAGGGCAACAAGAGGAGACTGCGTTGTTCCATTAAGGAAGAGTTCATTCAGCCAATCTTCATTTTCTTTTAAAGCTGCATAACAGTGGAACTCAGTCCCAGTAACGGTTAGAGAACAAAACACCTGCAGTTTATTTATCTAATTTAAATTTTAAAAAAACATGGTTAGTGGAAAACCAGCTCTGTCAACACTGACACGATCTGCACTTTACAACGCTCTGTGTGCACACATGTTGCTATCTGTCTGCTTTGTGAATATGTCTTTTAGTTTAGTTTCTATATTTGTATTAGGGCTGTCAGTCGATTTAAAATATTTAATCGCATGATTGTCCATAGTTACGTTATTAACGCGTTAACTTGACAGCCCTAGCTTTTATCTGCCTTTATCATAATATAAGCATCTATGTTGTTTTATTGATTGTATTTACCTGTCATTTTAAGTGACATTTTTGTTTTAGGATGACTTTCAACATCTGTCCAGGGACTGCAGATACAGAAATGTTAATCAATGTGCACCGTCCCTGTCAAATAAAAACGTGTTCGGCGTAATGAAGTACAACGGCCTCCACAACTTCTGCAGTCCTATTCAGCCACTTGGTAACAACCATCGTTTCTCAGACACGTCAACTCTTCTGTCTTTGCTTTTGTAACAGGACTGGCAACCTCCGTTCTCAGTGGAGCTGGACACCTTTCGCTTCACACCCCGCATCCAGAGGCTCAACGAGCTGGAGGTAAGGTCCTCTCTTTCCCCTCAGAGCTGTACGTCGTTGACAGAGGATTGAAGTCGTTGATGGAACTCACCCCAGTAATCCTGATGATCCCTCATGCATTTGATTCTAGGCGGAGACCAGAGTGAAGCTGAATTATTTGGACCGCATCGCCAGGTTCTGGGAGGTCCAGGCGTCCTCGTTGAAAATCCCTCATATTGAAAGACGCATCCTTGATCTTTTCGCGCTGTCAAGGGTAAACTTGAATTGTTTGTTTTTAAATAAGTGTTTGTTTGTTGTCATTTCTCTTTCCCTATTTCTGGATTTCTCACCTGGCTTTTGTCTGCTGCAGATTGTGACGCATGAAGGGGGTTTTGAGATGGTGTGTAAGGAGCGGCGCTGGGCTCGTGTTGCTCAGAGGCTCGGTTACCCTCCGGGGAAGAACATCGGCTCTCTGCTGCGCTCGCACTTCGAGAGGATCGTCTACCCCTTCGAGATGTTCCAGTCTGGCTCCAGCTTGCCGGTACCTATCTACACACTCATCTCTCCTTTATGTAACACCAGGGCTCATAGAATGTGTCCATCTGTGGAAAGTAACCTGGTTGCTTTTAGTATATATATATTAAGAATAAATACTATTGGGGCATCACACAAATCAAAATCAAGAGGATAGTATCACACGCTTTTAGATTTTTGGTTATTTTTTTACGATTATTGAAAAATAATGACCCTCCCTAATTTTCTTGGTAGATTATAATTACCTCTCTACTTAGGTTCTATAATTTACAGCATGCACAAATGTATTTTCAATGGAAAATGTAATTGTATGCTATACTATGCTATACTATAATAAAATACAATATTTGTGTGTGTGTATATTTTTAAATCTATTAGTTGTGTGTTTGTGTTCATATCCTGCACTTTGACTGGTGCCTCTCTGAACGCATTACTGTAAATCACCTGTATCTTCCCTCGTTTGAATAAAAACTACATTTCCCACATCATCTGTAGCATTACAAGCCGAAGCACTACGACGGAGAGGAGGTGGATAAAGAGTACAAGCCTCACTCCATCCCGCTGCGACAGTCTGTGCAGCCGTCCAAGATGAGCAGCTACGGACGCAGAGCTAGCCGCTGCCAGCCCGATGTGAGTTACAGCTCCTTCACTCCTTTCAGTACATTTACATATCTGTATGAGCAGGAACCTGACACTGAACTGGTCACTAAGGATTCAATTAGCGCCACAGATGATCATCACCGTACGACCCTATTTTAGAAAGAAAACGGGATTAGTGAAACTGCATCTGTAAAATATTGTGTTTTTCCAACGGCATATAATGTTTCAAAAGTAGGTAAACAAACCTTCACTTAGAAAAATAGTGTGTGTGTGTGTGAGAGATATACACAGGAGAAAGCGTATCATGTTTATTAACATTGTGAAAGTTTAGGACCATCTAACTAGGAGCCAACGGAAAATCATAACAGCGTCCATCATTACAGGCAAACAAAAGTCGATCAGACCGACGTCTCGAGTGTCTGCTGGATGAAAGATATTCTAGCGCAGTGGTTCTCAACTGGTCAGGCCTCGGGACCCACTTTTTACTTGGTCAGTAAATCGCGACCCAACATTTTGAAGCACTCAAATCTATTCAACAAAAAATCGTGCTGTAATATATACGCTTTGCAGGATACAATATTAATTAAAGTGAAGTACAGTGCATATATCCCTTATATCCCTTCACAGAACTAACGTATGCTTTTAAAAAAGGTTTAATGAGATGATGGAATCAAAGCTGAACTATATAAAAAGGCGCACATGCGGAAAACCCAACCCCAGCAGGGGGTCTGGGGGGATTCTCCCCCAGGAGATTTTTACAAATACTAACATAAACTATGCATTCTGGTACTCTGAGAAGAAAATAAATAAATCTATTACTACCCGACATATTAATAATATTGTATGCCATTGTTTGCGTTTCACTTTGTTCTGACAGCTTGCTGCTCCTCACAGAGAGAAGAGCAAAGAGGAGAGAGTCTGTGTGACTTACTTTAAATTGTGGGTAAGGGGAGATAGCCCCCATTGTTCTGTGACCTGTCAGTCATCAGACCGGGGGTCATATTTCATTATGTGTTCATTTCTATCTGAAGTTGTAACATGGATGTATAAAGGAGAGTTCTACCGCTAACTTATTCTCCGTGGGGACTTCCGGCAGCACTCTTGATTCTGATTGGCCAGAACACTCGAGAAAACATCAGCAAAGACATTTTATTGAGAAGATGATCACTACGTGACTGACGTTTTCAAAGCCGTTTATGGTCTCCGGTGCTTCCAGTCCAACGCCTACTGCATGCACAGCGTTAGAACATCGGGCCTTCAAAATAAAAGTTTGACTTTTTTCCAAAAAAAAAAAAAAATTCCAATTTTTTTTCCAATTTTTTTTCTTCACCTTTTCCGCGACCCACTCGAAACGGGTCCGCGACCCACTTTTGGGTCGCGACCCACCAGTTGAGAACCACTGTTCTAGCGTGTTCCTCCATGCTGTCATGTAATCCACTTTCTCCAGTGCTTATCCATGTGCCACGTGCCTCAGTTACATTTACAGGAAGATGTGACGGTGCACTGAGAGCTTCACAACTTTTCCTCTCCATCCCGCAGCGCACCTCTGCTTTACGCTGCATTTTCAGCTCTCTGCTCCATGGCTGCCATTGTTTTCTGCTTTGTTTTTGTTCCACTTCCTTCCATCTCAACATACCTGTTCATTTCATAAGCCACAACCCATTTCCCCCCCACTAATATCACCAATACACAAAACCATTATCTCACGCTGGTTACGAGCAGCTTTACTTTCTAAAACCTTCTTCCCATGGTTTTGTTGACCTACTTATTATACATTGGGAATGTAACGCTAACCAATGCTTAGTTCTGTTTTAATGTAGCGGCTGAAATGCATCTTGTTTTGCATATTGTTTTACAAGCTGCATTGACGGGAAGACAAACTAAAGATTGATGCAGATATTGTTTTTAGTTTGAATGTATTTAAATGAGTCACACAATAGAGTGGTGCAGTGACGTGTCCTAAAACCAGGAAGTAAGTTAGCATTTCACCACTTCCTGTTCCCTCGTCTCAGAGCCAATGGGATCTCTCCATAGGGTTTAGGAAAGTAGCTGAACTAAGGTCTGCGGTTGAGACACATTGAAGAGACGGATCACGTTTTGCTCTACGACATTAAATCCATCAGCAGTGACCCCACTGGGGATTTCTGAAGAGTTCACGTGTCTGAAAAACGATGGTTGTTACCAAGTGGCTGAATAGGACTACAGAAGTCGTGGAGGCCGTTGTACGTCATCACGCCGAACACGTAAACACTCCTCTAAGTTAGTTTCTGTTCTGCTTGAAAGCAAGTTCCTGCCTCCTGCAGACTGTTCAAACAAACGCTTCAACTTGAACCATTTAGAATCTGTGTGTTTGGATCTTAAGTTGGCGTGACGTTGAAGCAGCGACCCTGCTGTAGTTCCTTTATAGCATAACGTTAGCATTTTGCTTCTGTAGGGAAGACATGTGGAGATTATCCAGCTGAACAAAACGTGATCCGTCTCTTCAATGTGTTTCAACCACAGACCTGTTTTCCTAAACCCTATGGAGAGATTGCATTGCTTTTTGTGGAAGGAACCGGAAGTGGTAACATGCTAACTTACTTCGGGGTTTTAGGACGCGTCACTGTGGCACTCTATAAGGACACTTTTAAGAAATGGGCTTCTTAATATGAAATCCATTTCCTATTGCTTTATTTTGAGCAATTTGGTTGAGCATTCTTAAGCTTTAATCGTACAAGTATTACATGCAAACAGTCAGTACAATTGTTTTTAAACATTATTTAACTGGACTACAAGTATTGTGCATCATAACACACCTGCACGGCAACCATTACATTCTTAACACTTTCACAACCATGTTGCCAAACCTGAAATACTAGAAATCTAGTAAATCTAGTAAATCTAATAGTTGAGGCTTCTTACAAAATGAAACTAAACCATTCGTACTTAATATGATGCAACCCCATCTAAATGGTGTCTGGTTTTAAATTGAAATAACAAATCCACA
This sequence comes from Harpagifer antarcticus, assembly GCA_902827135.1. NCBI lineage: Eukaryota > Metazoa > Chordata > Actinopteri > Perciformes > Harpagiferidae > Harpagifer > Harpagifer antarcticus. The sequence goes on from CADEHL010001334.1 coordinate 577,382, forward strand.
ATATGTTCTTTGGACTGGCATCAGATGTGTCATTAGTGTCCAAGTGTCAGGTGGCTCTCTCCCTCCCTCTCATCTCCCTTTTCCCCTCTTGTCTTAGTTTATTGTTGCTGTTGTTGTCTCCCCCTGCAGGGTCCAGAGGATCTGGCCCCCCATCCTCTCACCACTGGCTCTCAGCTCATCTCTGCGGTACTGCCTCTTCAGCAAATCAGCTCGCCTTCTTCCTCCTCCTCCTCCATCTCCATATTTTTCCTAAACCACCTCACCCCCTCTGAAGTGTCTACTAAAACATTTCCATTAACATGCGATCATACTCCCTAAGCCGTTATAGGGTCACACGATTGTTGCAGAAATAAAAGAAACTCTTTGGCATTTCAATTATAGTTTAATTATGTTATTGTCCATTTACAGACTAGAAAGGACTAGAACATGACCACAGTGTTGTAGATTACCACGGCTGTTTTGAATATATGTTTTAAATTAACTGTAGAGTAGGCCCTATGTTGTCTTATGTTGGACAAAGGCATTCGGAGCAGGGCTGTGCATCTTCACTGGTCTCACGATTCGATTACGATTATCCCGTCTTCAATTCGATATCCCGATGCATCCCGATTCATACCAATGCGTTGCATCCTCAATTTTCTATATTACTGCACATGGCTTATTTTTCATAAATGCATACATTCAGTAAATACATATGAACTCTCTTTTTATTATTTAGAAAGTGCTTCAGAAATCAATAACATAAATGTCTTGACATTAATTTATAAACCAAAATAAATGAATTGTATAGGTCTAGCCTCCCTATATCTGTGTGTGAAGTTGTTCCATCCTCAAAAACAGAAAACTAATGCTTCTGCAGTCTAGCTGCAGCTTCTAGCAACGGCCTTCTGTTAAAAAAGGACACTGAATGTCCTGAATGTGGCATCACACACACACACACACACACACACACACACACACACACACACACACACACACACACACACACACACACACACACACACACACACACACACACACACACACACACACACACACACACACACACACACACAGGACTTGAGTCTGAACACAGCAGACAACAGGAGTATTTACAATAGCATATAACAACTAAAATACTGCATGTGGGTGCACACTTACATTCTCTGTCTTACTGATACATAAATCCCATGAATGTATGAGATTAAGTTAGCGTCATTATATCTCCATCGGGTCACTATCAGCCTGTCACTCATTATTTTCAGGGAGGGGGCGGGGCTTGGAGCAGCAGAAAGGAGACTGTGATCGCGGAAGCTTTTTCCTCCTGCCTTCACAAACTTTACATACGTATATCGTCTGAAAATTGCTAGAGGACATTCTTACTCTGCAATCCAAGACTTAATTAAATCCACCAAAAACCTGACATGATTGTAACGGGATTATTTTTGAAAAACATAAATCCCTGTGTCTCTGAGCCGCAGCGACACGGAGTGATTCAGAGCGGGTTCTTCTGCTGTTGGTTCTGGACTGGTGGTGTTGTGTTGGTGGATAAAGCAAACTGCTCCGTGTTTGGTGTTGCTGTGCCGCTGTCACGTCTGTTCCCTGATCTCTGCGTCACCGACCGATTTGATATTAAAGTGACTTAAAGAGAAAAAAAAACGTTATAGTAAAGCCGCGGCCGGAAAATCAGGAAGCAACGTTACTACGCTATAACCGATTATCTTCCGTCACTGCATTGATACCGAATCGTCCACGTCCGCATCGCAATGCATCGTAGAAACGATTATTTTCAACACCCCCAATTCGGAGATGAGTTTCTAGCCAAAAACCCAATCCAATCCGGCAGTGGCTCAGTCAGTAGGGGCTTGGACTGGGAGCCGTAGGGTCGCCGGTTCAAGTCCCCGACCAGACCTAAAATATGGAGTGTGGACTGCTAGTTCGAGGGGTCCCAGTTCACTTCCTGCCCTGCCGTGGTGCCCTTGAGCAAGGCACCGAACATCCCCCTTCCCCCCTCACTCCCATTGCTCCCCGGGCGCTATCCAATAGTTGCCCACTGCTCCTAGTGCTAGACTCCTGGTACTAGGATGGGTTAAAAGCAGAGAACACATGTCACTGTGTGCTGTGTGCTCTGCATGTGTGACCATTACAGAGGGTTTCATCCCTCCCAATTCTATTCTATCTACAATTTAGTAATTGGTCTTGAATATAAGATAAGATGGATCTTTATTAATCCCCGTGGGGAAATTCAGTAGTTTAAACAGCAACAGGGTAAGGATACATATATACAAGAATATATGAACGTATGCAGACGTGGAACTAATTGCCGTTGAAGAATCTTTAACTTAACGTTTTCCCGAATTGCCAATTGTCTGGTTGTGGGACTGAAGCGCTCTCTTGTCTCTCACCATGCCCTTCTTCTGTGGTTGCACTTGGCTTCTAGTTGCTTTGTGGCTGGGCTTTCTGTGTGCTTCCTGCTGTTTCGCCTCGCTCTCTCCGCTCTGCAGCAGCTAACTGTGGCTGCATGACTTCTCCTTCGAATGCACTCACACAGAGGGAACCTCGTAGGTTTCATTTAAATTGGGCTGCTGATGGGACAGTCATTAAAAAAAAAAGACAGTTGTTCTTTTTTATCACATAATTATTGTTTGCCTCCAAGCTTCTCCAGGTTTGTTTGATTGCCCCTCTAATATCAAGCTGTGTTGATCTGCTTTGTCCGCCCCACTTGTAACAGAGTTTAGGTGCCAGGAAAAAGGTTTATTTACTCAGTCAGAGAATATATAACAATAGGCAGTTATATTTGCACATATGTAATACAAGGAGGAGAGTAAAAACAAACATCAAGCATTTTCCATTACACTCTTTGGAAACACGTTGTATCTGTCTAGATGTTGGCACTGACAAAGTTGTCATGACATTTATATATAATATGTGTTGTTGTGGGAATAGGATGAATCCTTGGACTGCATATTAAGGCTATTGCATAGGCAGGGCAGGGGGAATATTCAGAAGATAAACTAAGAATCTCTGAGAAAATACTAATTTTTTTCCCTTTTTTTGTGATATATTCTTTGAGATAATTATAACGATAAGAAAACGGTGGGGGGAAACTTCTGTAGTAATTGGAGTCAGGACTCAGAGAGACACGAGGAGAGCTGGAGCTTTGATGGCAAACACTGACCGTTTATTTGGAGCTTCGGCCGGAGAATTCACAAGACATGTCACGAGCCACGAGTTGACCACACGGTTGAGATGCCACAATCAATTCTGAGGAACCCTAACCCCGAGAAGGATGTGTTCCAGGTGTCCTATAATAACTATCTCTGACCGAGAGCTGCCCGGTCACAAACTGGTAACAACAGCAATATGCTAGGGCAGCCCCTTCTATGGGAGATAGCATGCTGCCTAAGTCTGGGCATCTGCGTCAAGAGGGCAAAAGGTAAACGTCTATGGAAATTATTCCCTGACAAAAACGTCTCGGATTTACACAAAAAAGGGAAAAGGATACTTGTGATTTCAGCCCAGCATCACCATATAATCATAGACATTGACACAAAGCACAACACCCAAGGTTCTTTCTCACAATTATTATCTCAGAATATTCCAGTCTTTTCTATTACATTTGTAATTTCCTATTCTGGTAAACAAAAATTCTGTGTTAGTTTCTCCGAAATGTCCAGCATTCATTTAGGTAATTCTGCGTTTCATCCATTAATATTACCAACTGACGTGGCTCCATAATTTATATGTTTACCTGCATTAGCTCTAATGTGCCGTTATAGCATTCAGACGGCACAAAGACTATCGATTTGTAGAAGCCCAACCTCCCAGATTCGGACTAAACCTCCAGTGTGTGAAATTACCGTAAAACCTTTTAAATGTTTAGAGAACACGTTGTTAGTTTAACTGGTTGTTAAATCTTGCATTATGTGTGTTTAACGAAAGAGACGTTAAGACCTTCTGTGTTTCTGTCTACTTTGCTGTTTACACGTGACTTGTGTGTGAAGTTTGCAATCATATGGCAGACTGAACTAGAGGCCAGAGTGTGGCGCAACAATTATGTAATGCACGGGAAGTCTGACATGACCAAGCATTCACTACAACGTGATACGGTCTCATCTTATTTGTGTTTTATCAAAAAAAAGTACCCAAGAAATATTTAAAGCACTGATCTCTTTTAAAATCACACAGATCCAAAAGCTTACATCAGGAACACATGGTTCAGTGCTATTTTTCTGTATATGAGGTCCTTTTGGGATGAAAAAGTCTTAGGCTGGACCCACACGAGAACGGTAACGGTCGTATCCGCTACAGTTCTCTATCATATAGACCAGAGGTGGCCAGTACGTCGACCGCGGGGGCAATGTGCGGGGCAGTTTACACACACGCGGCTGCTACATGCAGCAACACACACACGGAGGAGATGGCGGAGAGAAGCGCTCCAATGTGTGGTTAAATGTTACCCGTCTCGATGTGGACAATGCTCCTTGCCAAGAGTGTTTAGCATGTAAGGGCGGTAACACGAGCAATTTGTCGAAACATTTAGCAAAAGTGCACCACATCCAGACGGAGGAATGCACCGGGTTCCACTGTCTTTCTAGTAGCTCTGTAGCCCCATCCACGAGTAACTTTTCCACGTCAGGTGTTCTGTATGCTAGCAGGAAAACACGGAGTTAACTCAATGATACAAACATCGGTTAATGATTAGAGGCAGGGGCGGACTGGCCATCGGGACGTTCGGGACGAATCCCGATGGGCCGGTACTGAAGTGGGCCGGTCGGACGATGTGGGCCGGCCAGTAACCGGCAGGGCTCGACATTATAAATGGCCCGCTGGCCCGGAAGCACTATTTAGACACCCCGGGCCAGCATAACGTAGTTCCACTAAAAATATTGCTTTAAAAATAATTGTCCTGTCGTATTGGTATTTTGACTAGCAATGTTATTCAATTGTTTCGTTTATCAACGCTACAACAAAGCGTTTCGTGAGTCGGTTGTCGTTGTTGGGGGGAAAGCAAACAGCTGTTTGCTGCGCAGAGCAGCGCGAGCAGGCTCCCGAGAGCAGCGCGAGCAGGCTCCCGAGAGCAGCGCGAGCAGGCTCCCGAGAGCAGCGCGAGCAGGCTCCCGAGAGCAGCGCGAGCAGGCTCCCGAGAGCAGCGCGAGCAGGCTCCCGAGAGCAGCGCGAGCAGGCTCCCGAGAGCAGCGGGAGCACGCTCCTTCACTACAGACTATCGCGCTACCTAACCATTCGCCAAAATGTTTTTAATAACAGCGGTAACCGACCAAGCGCCGTGCAAAAATCAATCTTCAAATAAAAGAAAGTCACCGGAGGAGTTAAAGGAGAGTGACAGGGAGCATGAGAAGAAGAGGGAGAGAAAGTTTCAGCTTGATCGATGGAGTTGGCTTCTAGTGGTGCAGTGACGCGTCCTAAAACCCTTTTATAATCTATCGATTCGATTTATGATTAGAAAATTATAAAAGTAGGGTAGACATGTGGAGATTATCCGGCTGAACAAAACGTGCATTTATCAAACGGGTTCGTTTTCCACAGACCTTATTTCCAGCTATTTTCCAAAACCCTCTGGAGAAATCCCATTGCTTTCTGTCGAGGGAACCAGCAGCTTACTTCCTGGTTTTAGGACACGTCACTGCACCTCTCAATATGATGCCAATATAAACAAGGTCTTCTGTCTGCTCTGTACATCAATGCCGACCTATGCTGACAAGTAAGTGAAGAGTAGACAATATAAAGGTATTAGCTTTAGGGAAATGTCCCAGCAGTTTAGGATAATGAAGGATCTAATCTATAGCCATTACATTTCTAACTCCTAATGACAGGAAGGCAGAAAGCGCATTATACAAATAATAATACTCATAATAATAGCAGACATTTTTTAACAATGACCACAATATCATTATTTTAATAAACCAAATATGAACAATTGAGGAAAATGAGGAGGAACTGATTGTTCAAATGTTGTAGTACAAGTAGTAATGTAGTTAGTGCATACATTACTACTGCAACAAATGTGTTAATTTTTTTTTGGACGAATGCTCCGGGCCAGTGGTTACAATGGTGGGGCCAGTGATAATATAATGCCAGTAGCATTTTACCCTTAATGTCTACCTCTGTGGTCACTAGCACCGCGGTGGGCCGGCGGTACCGAAGTAGGCCGGTCGAGAGTCCCGGGCTGATTTGTAGTCCCAGTCCGAGATAACTGAGTTACTCTTTATTTTGTTAAAGTTTCAGCTATTCTGTTTATAGTTCTGTCATCAGATTATTTAATACGATTTGTTAAAACATTGTTGTTTCTTTTGATGTGAAATATTTTTTTTTTTATTTTGCAGGTCACCCTTGAAAAAGAGATCTTTTGATCTCAAGGGGCTTTCACCTGGTTAAATAAAGGCTACAAACAATTTATTTAATTTAAATAAAAAGCAATGTTAATTTTGTTAACAATTTGTTAAGTTAATTTAATAATATATGTATTTTTGAATCAAGTATTCATCTTTATTGTCTAAATTGTTAGTTTCCACATGCCTAAAACAACCTCAAGCTAAATCTAAAAGTTGATTGCTAAATAAGAGCGTTTGAGAAATTGTGCAAGGCATACAGTAATAGTCAGAATAGTCGATTCATCGTTTAATTAATCAATAGATTAATTGGTTATCAAATGAGTCGTTTGTTGCAGCCCTATTATCCCATGTATAAATAAAACGTGTTATTCAGCAACCCTTGCAATTTGGGATTTTATTTTTGGTTGGTAGACCTCGGTGAGCTGGTCATTTCAAAAGTAGCTCACCAGCCAAAAAAGTGTGGGCACCCCTGATATAGACGGTTCGGCCACACGAGGCCAACAGGGAAACGCAGATAACGATAACGGGTCCCAAGGTGGGTAGATCTGCGGACGAAACGCTCTGGGGGGCCAAACGGCTCCGTGTCTACGCCCCTAACGATCATTTTCTGATAACGTTGAAGCAATAGCCCCACCTCTCCTGCTCACCCCCGTGTGTCCCGCGTCATTGCTGATGTGTTTCACCTACAACAACAGTTTTCCGAGTGTTTCGAGCCAGGTCCCGGTATCTCGCAGGACATTGCCTCCAGCAGGTGTCTCCAGCAGACCCCCCCCGCACGGCAGAGTTTCCGTTAGCCGAAATCTAAAATTCTCCAGTCAAAATGCCGCTTATTGTTTAGGCATCCTTTGACACTCAGGCAGTCATATCATTAGCTAGATCTGATCGATATGGACATGAATGCGAGTGAAGTCTAATCGGACAAGAGAGAGATCAGAGATCAGACAGAGAAAAAGAGTCCTGCCTCTCCCACCTCTGCTGCTAAATCCACCGCGGAGAATAAACAGAAGGGAAACCATGTTCGGAAGTCTTCTTCGCTGCTTTTGGTGTATTTTGTGGCGGAAGTACAGCGCCACTTACAGGCCCGGCATATGCACTACAGCGTCTCCAGCGGGTCGAGCGGTCTCGTGTGGAAGGACACGTTTCTGATGCCTATTGCGTGTGGACGGAATACCTTCTTGACAACGATTTCGGTTCGTTTGTGTTACCGTCTCCGTGTGGCTCCAGCCTTAGAGAATATGCCCCAGTAATAAAAAAGTGAGAAGAAATGTGATCGGAAACGACTCTGACCAAAAAAACAACCATTTAAACACATCTTTCCACAAATGTTCATACATGTCTGAAATGAGGACACTTGCTTGTGACATTGCTAATGTTCATGCATCAAACTCAAGCAAATGAAAACAACAGTAAAAGAGTGGCTATCAAACTTCTGCATGTGTGTGTATTTTTCAGACTAACTTGTCATTTATAATTGATAGGAAACAAACATTTGTTTTATTAACAAAGGTCTAAATAACAGCGTCTGACTGTATGATTGCAACTGCTGGTGATTATGTGTGTTTTGTTTTGGTTGTGGGTCTTAACGTCAAATCTTTCACAGTGATCTGAGCTAACTTCTCTTGAGTGTGATCCCTTCTCGTGATGCCATCGCTCCGCCTTCATGCCGAGACCCTCGCTTGGCTCTGTGTGCTGTGGAGAGTAGAGTTGTTGTCCATCTGTACTGATACATCTTTTATGATGAAAATGTCCTTCTACCCACAGCCTGAACCCACAGAGGAGGACATCGAGAAGAACCCAGAGCTGAAGAAGCTGCAGATCTACGGCGCCGGCCCCAAGATGATGGGCCTCGGACTGATGGCGAGGGAGAAAGGCCTCCGAAAGAAAGGTAAGGGGCACAACCACAACATCATTTAACCCTGTTCCTTTTTCTTTTTTCACGAAACTGTGTCTCAGGGCTTCTTAACATTTTAAAACCTATTAATGTGTCATACCCGATTAACGGGAAGAAACTCAGCTAACTGACGACACGAACCATTTTTACCAAAACAAAATACAAGTCTCACAAGAAGTGTCTAAATGAGCCCTGAGTGAAAAAATGCTAACACACTTAGCACAGAACTCACGTTAAAATACCCTTATTACTTATCGTATCTCCACAAACAAGATATCGATTAGCAAGCTGAGATTCCACATATTCTACAGGTATTAGTATCATTACTGAACGATCCGAACTCGCGGCGAAATGACAACAAACAATAACAAAACAATTAGCTTTATGGGACCAAATCGGAAAATAAGTCTCACCTTTGTCGTTTTCTGATCAAAAGTTGTGTTCAATGGCATTAAAACGATAAGAACGCTGCTGAAGGTTAATCCAACGTGTCTGTCACTTTGAAATGATTACTGATAATCCATCTTCATATTTATGTCAATAATGGAGATTTCATATTAGCTGCTACCAGAGTGTATGACAGCTTCCGGTTCCGGGGCATCACTCATTCACAAATGGGTAATGTTTAGATGGATTTTAGGAACTTCTCCTCGATTCTATTGGCTCTAACGGACAAAAAAATATGTCAATCAAAATCGAACAAGGGGGGCCAGAGGTATGGAAGATGCACCCAAATAACCCCAGACGTGTTTTTTTTGCTAAATCTCTCTAAAAAGGTGAAATTTCACTTGTTTTGCATCAATCTTGATAAAGGGTACTTATTATATGTTATAGTTTGGATTCCTAAAGCTTTTAGTCTACTATCCCATCATTCAAGGCTGGTTTTCACTATAAGTAATGTTTCTTTTTGGACGGACACTATCATTTACAGTTTTGTTAAATCTGAATTTACTTTACATTGCATTTAGCTGACGCTTTTATCCAAAGCGACTTACCAGGAAGACACAACCTTGAAGAAAACAGAATCATATAAGTACATCAGGTATCATAGAGCCAAACATTTCAAGTGCTACTCAACTGGCTATAGATAAGCCAGTCCTTTATTAGTATATAAGTGCCTTGTTAGCAGTTCATTGTTAGTAATTCTATCGCTCGAGGTGGAGTCGAAAGTGACTCTATTGTCTTTGTCAGTCTTAGAGACTCCCGCAGGACTCTATTGTCTTTGTCAGTCTTCGGCTGTCTGACGCTCCAGGAAAGAGCTACCTAAAATGGAGCCTGATTGCTGAGTTCTCACAGCTGTGGGGCCACGCCCCTCTAATTAGTTAACTCTCTACAGCTGATGGGCGACAGCAGAGTGGCCCTGCCTATATTGTAATGCAGGGTTGAGTGCCCGACTGAGACCTGTGTAACAGGTTCCCTTGATCTGAGATTTAAAATCTCTCAAAAGCGTCGTTTTAGCTACAGTAACTACAGAACAATTATACAGAGTAGAATAAATGAAACAGAGAAGTCTAATTAAGGCGAGACACCCCAGGTGAATAGGGTCATTTTTTTAACTTAAAGGTATCAGCTAGAAATTTCTCCAGTTAATTACCTACAATAAGACAATTGTTTTTTGTATTACAAGTTTTCTGAAATAGCATGTTTAAATATGCAAATTAGCCATTATCTCATTAAATATGCACATATTTTAACACATTTCAGGAATCGAAATATGAACTTTGGATAAAGCCAGGTTCAAAATTCTTGTTTCATTTTGTAGTCATATTAGTATCTAAGGCTTTTACAGAAGGGATATTGGATATCTCTTTTTATCGCTCCATAAATCAGAAAATACTGTCAACAGCCCTAAAATATAAATTTTCGCCATGTTTTTAGGTGTACAATGTTGTATAATTCAGGCTATGAATGATATATGAACAAACCCTTCTGTAAAAGCCTTCATAATATTGATAGGAATATAACTGGAAGGTTTGGTGTCTCTACGTGCTACTGAAGTTGAAATTTCGAACTCAGAGTAGGAGAAAAAACTCATTTTGAGAAAACGACCTTTAAAGATTGCAGTGAGGCGCTAGCTAAACCCTCCTGTTCTCTGGATGACAGCTTGCGCATCGACGCACTCCGTGAAGGTATTTCAGGTTCGGGGTCATTTGTGTTTTGTATAACCTTGCTTCGTGCAAGTGACAATTGTTGTCGTCTTCTCTGTGAACGTTTTTTTCGCTGTTCTTTTGCCATTTTGAGATTTCAATTTCTATCGGAAAGCTAACCAGGAAGTGTTTTAGCACACCACGTGACGCATCTGAACGAATCACGTTGTCAGAAGTTGACACCAGCCAATGAGATTTTGTTTCTTGGTTTAAGTCCCCTTTGTGCTTTCACGATTGGTTGCTGATACAAAGGAAATGACCATATTTGGATCCGATGAGATTGTGCAGGAGAGACACAGCTTTCCAACGATATCTCTGTTGACATGGTGCACACAGCGGTCGCGGTACTTTATGTTACGTTAGAATGCTAACTTTTGGTGAATTTAGGAGAAATCTCCAGACGCAAATACACAAACTTTAGTAAAATAAACACCTAAATGTGTATTTTGTACGTTTTCCTTCCAAAAGCCTGAAAGAAAACATGTTATGGAATCAAAATAGCACAAAATCTCAAAATTGACCAGTACTTGAAAATCGATGTTTTTGCCTGCCGTGTCTCGCCTTAAACAAGAATATAACTTACAGTGGTTGCTGCGTCAACAGGTAGTGTCGTCACCCGGTCGAGATGCACACTTTAAAATAAAAAACATCTATATTGATTCTGACTTTTCTACATCCAACTCACAGGTTTATCATTGCTTTGAGAAAAAAGATTATTAATTTACCCCTTTTTAGAAGTGAAGATATAGCCATTTGTTCTGGGAATGTCATTTTCCAGCCTGAAACCTGGAAAACAGGCTCGGGGCATAACAGGTTAACCAACATCTCAGACACACAGAGACACACTTATCACAAGGTCTTTTGTAACAGAAAACTGGAGGCAACAATGCATCATTCATTATTTATTGGTGCAGCTGAAGCAATAACTTCAAGCTCCTCAATTATTTGTCCAGTCGAGTTTTTGTTCTGGGTCCATGCCAGTAAATAGCTGTACTCGAAGGCTTTTATTTTCCGGGTTGTCCATCCCTCCTTCAATGCATTCCTCCCATTCCCACGAACGCCTCGAAGGAATTCCTGTACTTTTGTCACAAACATCTTCTTGGACTCAGTAGTGAAGGGAAGAAGATTTTAGGTGGTCAAAGTCACTATAACTTCACGTCCATCTGTTGACTGTAGAAATGAACAAATAGGATTTTGGTGGACAAAGAACATAACTCAAGTGTTCATATGCTAGTTAAGACAATTTCATGCAAATGTCTCATAGGATTGTCGTAGCAACTTAAAATCAGCTGCTGTCTATACTAAATGACGAGTTATGCAAATATGCAAAGAAATACAATATCGATATAAAATATTTTATACCAAATGGAGCGTCCTGTTCTGTGTGTTACAGCCACTGTTATAGGGAAACATCAGAGATAATTTACATGACAACACAACATGTTGGCTCAGGTGATCACCCTATGGCAAAACTCAAGACCTACAAAGAACAATGAGATATACAGATAACCCCTATCTTAAAACCCCCTTCCAAAGACATCTGTTATCACACATACATTGATATGCCATTCCCAGGGTGCAGCAGTTACATTTCATTAGGATTACATTGTGTTAAGCTTTAATACCATAATTGCCATAACAGGATAACCATATGAACTGATGTTTTTGACTGTTATGAGTCGATATAATCTGTAAACAAGGTCATAATTCTATTTCAGTTGACTAAAACACTGCGCATTTGATTCCTATCCTAGTCAAGGAAACCTGTGACAATTTGATTAAAGGTCCCATGTCATGTTTTTCTGGTTATTACCCGTCCCCTTGTGTGTTATGTAGCTTTTTGTAAACGGTCAGCAAAGTCACAAACCCTCAAAGTACACCCTGTAGCGAGTAAAACTCTAACACAGTAAAGACCGGTCTATGCTGCCCCAGAACGAGTGTGTGTGCTCAGGCTGAGTTCCTCGCTGTCTCGCAGACCCCACGCAGCAACCAGGAAACGACACCAGTAACCCAGCTCATACTGTCCACTCCTCGAGCCTCAAAGGGCGGAGCAGCGAGCCCCTCAACGTCCCGCCAACACGGCTCCCAGACCCCACACAGCATTCTCATCTGTTTGATATTACTGGTGTCATTTCCTGGTTGCTAACAAACGCCATTGTAACACATAATCACTGATGTTCAGCTGTAACGGTGGTGTGGGCGAGCTGACCAATCAGAGCACACTGGGCTCACAGGGAGGGGGGCAGGAGCTCCAAAAAGCCGTTTAGGACAGAGAGTGAATACACATGCTATACAGAGATGCTGTATAAGAAACCAATGTGAGTTTGGAAAATTGCACAATTTAAATCTGTTCTAGTCGACCTCAACAATGGAATTATGATCAGTAGAAATGGCCACGACATGTGACCTTTAATGCTGAGTCAATACAAACAGGTTTTAGTCAGATTACATTGAACACTCAGTCTAGTCCACAATATCAAGTAGTTTCTTTCTCATTTCACCTCATTAAGTAAAGTTGTTTTATATATGTCATGTCTTTCTGACTGAGGTTGTTTTGTGCGTATGCTTTAGTCTTGGCATGACACGTGCAGCACACAGAACTGCTGTATTGGGCAAAAAACAGTTACTCATCCTTTGGAATAAAGACAGTTTTTCATTTTATTTTCACGTTAACAATATTGCATGTTGTGATAACTGACTATCCAAACACTCCTCGCTCCTCTCCTTTTTAGACGAGCCGCCTCAAACCATAAAGGAAAGCGTGTCTCCTGCTCCCGGTGATACTTCGGTCAAAACCGAGACACTAGAGCCTCAGGAGGAGAAGAAGAGTGATGGGAGCACATCGAGCCCACAACCCCCTCCTCAGACTGTCCCCGTTAAGGCTGAAGTGAAGACGGAAGAACCAGGAGAGGACGAGGAGGAGGAAGAGGAAGGAGGGAAAGGGAAGGGGAAATATGAGGAAGGAGCCGAAGCAAAAGGACCTTTTCCCAAAATGAAAATGAGGCTCCGAGGCAACCTCAACAACCCGCAGTGTGTAAGTAAAAAGATTATATCTACATGACAACATTGAATATAACATTTGCGCTTCAGATGACGAGGTGAGGGCCCACTGCGTGTAAGGAGGGTCTGTCTACCTACATTAAGAATGCTAAGTATACCTTATGTTGCATAACTGCTTGAACCCGTATGGCGCAATACAACTCAGTACATTGTTGGTCATTACGTCAATGTTAAACCCTTTCTTTAGTAGAATTGTATATGGAAGGCTAACTAGGTACTCACCTCATGGGTGGTGAACTGCGTGTTCGAAAAGATGAGATCTCAGACTGGCTTACCTTTACATCAATCAAGTGGCAAATGCCAAAGTAAGATGGATGATAGGCTAACTTTTTATTTCAACACCATGCGATCGATCGAGGTATTGGGCACCCCTGGTATGGATCATCAAATCATAAACACCAATAGGGCAAAACAGGGCTGTAACAGTGTGTATTTGTAGTAATAGCTCACGACAGGCCGTGGTATATGCTCATTATATCACAGCTAAGGGGCGTGGTTCGGCGCGAAGCGGAGGGTCGACAACCCCCTTAGCTGTGATATAATGAGCACATATCATGGCCTGAAGTGAGCTATTGCTTTTATAAAACGGTTACCAAGTGTAGCAATATGAAAGAAAAATACACACTCTAATTTAAATAGTTTTTATTAGTAAATAATGAAGTTCAAAATAAAATAGTCCCTCCGTTGCCTTCGGCACAAAACATAGTGCGAGGTGGTTGCTATGCAACAACACTAACAGCTAGCGAACATATTAGACAGAAAGCTTTGATCCATTATTTGGCTATTTATTTACATTGATTTGTATGTTGCCGTTTATTGTGCAGCCACTGAAAACCTGTCCAGCATCAGTAGCATGGCTAACGAGGTTACTTGTATAGGTTGAGGTTGTTCTAGGCTGTTGCTTGGCGTGGCGAGAATATTGCTCCACTTTCTCCGGTCCCCGAGATTCGGCTTCCAGTAGCTCTGGAGAGAGCTTTCGCACCTGTGGCCACTAACAGTCATAATTTCTCAGCTTTGTTTCAAGACCCGCATCGGAAAGCTTTTGAATGGTACTTCCCCAGTTGGTCTACCTGCTCTTCACGTAGCTCTGCATGTCGTCGTTTAGGTGCTTTTTTTTCTGGAGATAGGCACTCCTCAATCCACTCCTCCATAGTAAGACCCCCCCGGAGGTCGAAGTTAATCTTAAATGTTTTCATCTTATGCTTTGTAAGTTTGTTTCGTAACGGAAGTAATGTAAATATATTTATAAAACTGACAAGTCAAATCAAGCAATCTGATTGGTCGATAGCGTTTTTGCGGACCTCTTTGATTACAGATTTGAAAACGTCGTTGCTTGCTTTAAAAGTAGCACAATTCATTATGTCAAACCTTGGAAAGTATCTAGATATCCCTGCCCTAATGCCAAAGGAACTGCACACTGAATATGTTTTGCCGTTTGATGTCTGTGTCTGGACCGCTGCGTAAAAAGGAGGGTTTCTGCCCCGTTACTTCTCCGCTGCTTTCTTGTTCCAGTTTGAAACTGCAGGCAGTTTGCTTTTCAGCCCAACGGTATACTGTTTTTCTCAGACGCGGAGGGATACTGACTTGTTGTGAAAAGTAACTTACAATTCTACACGTGGTATACGCTCAGTATATCACGGCTAAGAACCAATCAGATTGCTTGATTTGACTTGTCCGTTTTATAATTGTATATATGTATTAACTAGATGAGACGGTTTCAATAAAAAAATCCTTGATTCAAGGTGTACACATTCAGGTCTTTTATGTGACTTTGAGTTGTCATAATATTCCATCTGATAGGGTATTAAAACATTTATTTTTATAACAAGTTACCTCTAAAACTTCAGGGAAATTTGGTAGCTTAACAAAAAGAAGAAGGGCGCCTACATTACACAAAAAGCCATCTTTTAAATGTGCCTAGAATTCATATTTTAAACATTTTCCTCACTTGTTCAAAGGTGGACTCTTTTGTGTGCCGGATGTGTGGTCGCGGAGACGATGACGAGAAACTGTTACCGTGTGACGGCTGCGACGATAACTACCACACCTTCTGCCTGCTGCCCCCCCTCACTGATCTTCCTAAAGGCAACTGGAAATGCCCGAAATGTGTAGCAGAGGTGAGTACAAATGTTCCCCACCCCATAACACAGTTTTTGCTGGGGTTTTTTTAACCACGAGGATTAATTGAACGTTTAAGGCGAGACACGGCAGGCAAAAACATCGTTTTTCACGCACTCGTCAATTTTTTGAGATATTTTGCTATTTTGATTCCATAACATGTTTTCTTTCAGGCTTTTGGAAGGAAAACGTACAAAATACACATTTAGGTGTTTATTTTACTAAAGTTTGTCTATTTGCGTCTGTAGATTTCTCCTAAATTCACCAAAAGTTAGAATTCTAACGTAACATAAAGTACCGCGACCGCTGTGTGCACCATGTCAACAGAGATATCGTTGGAAAGCTCCGTCTCTCCTGCACAATCTCATCAGATCCAAATATGGTCATTTCCTTTGTATCAGCAACCAATCGTGAAAGCACAGAGGGGATTTAAACCAAGAAACAAAATCTCATTGGCTGGTGTCAATTTCTGACAACGTGATTCGTTCAGATGCGTCACGTGGTGTGCTAAAACACTTCCTGGTTAGCTTTCGTTGGAAATTTAAATCTCAAAATGTCAAAAAGAACGGCGAAAAAAACGTTCACATAGAAGACGACAACAATTTCCACTTGCACGAAGCAAGATTATACAAATGACCCCGAACATGAAATACCTTCACGGAGTAGCGCCACACAGCAATATTTAAAGGTAATTTTCTCAAAATGAGTTTTTTCTCCTACTCTGAGTTCGAAATTTCAACTTCAGTAGCACGTAGATACACCAAACCTTCCAGTTATATTCCTATCAATATTATGAAGGCTTTTACAGAAGGGTTTGTTCATATATAATTCAAAACCTGAATTATACAACATTGTATAAAACATGGCGACAATTGATATTTTAGGGCTGTTGACAGTATTTTCTGATTTATGGAGTTTTAAAAAGAGATATCCAAAATCCCTTCTGTAAAAGCCTTAGATACTAATATGACTACAAAATGAAATAAGAATATTGAACCTGGCTTTATCCAAAGTTCAGATTTGTGTTCCTGAAATGTATTCAAATATGCGCATATTTAATGAGATCATGGCTCATTTGCATATTTAAACATGCTATTTCAGAAAACTTGTAATACAAAATACAATTGTCTTAATGTAAGTAATTAACTGGAGACATTTCTAGCTGATATCTTTAAGTTAAAACAATTACCCTATTCACCTGTAGTGTCTCGCCTTCATTGTATCACTTTTTTTAGGAGTGCAAGAAACCTGCAGAAGCATTCGGCTTTGAACAGGCGACACGAGAGTACACCCTGCAGAGTTTCGGGGAAATGGCGGACGCCTTCAAAGCAGACTACTTCAACATGCCTGTCCATGTAAGAGAACACACACAAGACGTCATCTGTTTATCATAAAGCACACAGAGACTAATCTCCATCCTCCCCGGTGTAGATGGTTCCCACGGAGCTGGTGGAGAGGGAGTTCTGGAGGCTGGTGAGCAGCATCGAGGAGGACGTGGTGGTGGAGTACGGAGCGGACATTCACTCCAAAGAGTTTGGCAGCGGCTTCCCAATGGACAACGGCAAGAAGACGCTCACAAAGGAAGAGGAGGTACGCACCATTTTCTTGGAAGTGTGCGAATTTTAATGGGAAGAGTCGAGTGCTCATTAAAAGGGCTTGAACTTATTTTGTGCAAAAATGTAATTTGAGGTTCTAAAAGTGAATTGATACAATAGCTGTTTGTAGTTTAACGGTCGAGCCTGTATCAAAGTGTTTTTTGTTTTGTTTTTTACTATTCTTTATTTAGAAGACAGTTGAGAATATTTCGCCAGTTACAATGACAATATACTTGCAGTTACAGCGAGTGGTAAACATTTGCAATAAGGGAACAGTATAGAGTGCCGCAGTGACACGCCCTAAAACCCGGAAGCAAACTCCTTCCGGTTCCTTCCACAAAAAGCAAAGCAATCTCTCCATAGGGTTTAGGAAAACAGCTGGAAATAAGGTCTGTGGTTGAAACACATTTAAGAGACGGGTCACATTTTGTTCAGCCGGATAATCTCCACATGTCTACCCTACAGAAGCAAAATGCTAACGTTATGCTATAAAGGAACTACAGCAGGGTCGCTGCTTCAACGTCACGCCAACTTAAGATCCATATCAAACACACAGATTCTAAATGGTTCAAGTTGAAGCGTTTGTTTGAACAGTCTGCAGGAGGCAGGAACTTGCTTTCAAGCAGAACAGAAACTAACTTAGAGGAGTGTTTACGTGTTCGGTGTAATGACGCACAACGGCCTCCACGACTTCTGTAGTCCTATTCAGCCAACCATCGTTTTTCAGACACGTCAACTCTTCAGAAATCCCCAGTGGGGTCACTGCTGATGGATTTAATGTCCTAGAACAAAACGTGATCCGTCTCTTCAATGAGTCTCAACCACAGACCTTACTTCAGCTACTTTCCTAAACCCTATGGAGAGATCCCATTGGCTCTGAGACGAGGGTTAGGGAAGTGGTGAAATGCCAACTCACTTCCTGGTTTTAGGACGCGTCACTGCAGTTCTCTATACATTGAAACAGAGGCATCACATAGTGAGGGACAATCCTGCAGGCGTAATAGCAGTAAAACAAGAGATTACAATATTTTGGTAATTAGACCAAGCTACTTTTTTCTTTCGGTGATAGAACTGGTTATCAGCTCATCAGTAGTTTGTTAATTCTATGAAATGTGGCCGTACCAGAGTTAATTTCCTCTACTCTCTCTCTCCCTGGTTGCTCAGGAGTATGCTCGCAGCGGCTGGAACCTGAACGTGATGCCGGTGCTGGAGCAGTCGCTGCTGTGCCACATCAACGGAGACATCTCTGGGATGAAGGTGCCCTGGCTGTACTGCGGGATGGTGTTCTCCGCCTTCTGCTGGCACATCGAGGACCACTGGAGCTACTCCATCAACTACCTGCACTGGTACACAAAGATTTATGCGTTGTTGTGCATTACGTTTTATCCAAAGCGTCTTACAATAAGGGAAAGAAGTGACTTAATAACAGAGAAATCCTTCATTTACTTCGCTACAAAACAGTTTGGGAAATGTATTGTCTTCATTTAACTCATACTTTTACTTCTTACTATAACGTTCCCTCTCTTTTCTTTCCTTCCCATATATCTCGTGGTCTCCAGGGGGGAACCGAAGACGTGGTACGGGGTTCCCTCTGTGGCGGCGGAGCGTCTGGAGGCCGTGATGAAGAAGCTGACCCCGGAGCTGTTTGAGTATCAGCCTGACCTCCTGCACCAGCTGGTCACCATCATGAACCCCAACATCCTCATGTCTCACGGCGTACCGGTCAGTCTCACACACACGGACAGACACACACACACACACACACACACACACACACACACACACGGGGACACACACGGACACACACACACGGACACACAGACACGGACACACAGACACACAGACACACACGGACACACACACACACACACACACACACAGACTTAGACACACACACACAGACACACAGACACGGACACACACAGACACACAGACACGGACACACACAGACTTACACGGACACAGACATACAGACAGACTTACACGGACACAGACATACAGACACACACACACAGACACCCCCCCACACACACACACACACCCAGACCCACACAATATAACAGAAGAAATATCGCTGCAGCCTCCCCCTCCCTCTGCAACTCCCTTCCCAGTCACATCTGAAAATCCGGCACTCTTGAATCCTCAAAGAAATCTCTCAGAACTCACTTATTCACCCCCCACTGTACTTGCACTTGGATTAGGACTGTTCATGGGTTTTTGTACAGTTTTTGTTCTGATTTTATGTAAAGCGTCTTTGAGCATTAGGAAAAACGCTATAAGATTCCCATGTAGTATTATTATTAAGAAATATGGTTAGTAAAGAAAGTTCTCTTTGATTGACGTGTGTTTCTGGTCTGCAGGTTGTTCGCACGAACCAGTGTGCGGGAGAGTTCGTCATCACGTTCCCCAGAGCGTACCACAGCGGCTTCAATCAGGGATACAACTTTGCTGAAGCGGTTAACTTCTGCACTGCAGACTGGGTACGGCTCTCAAGTTCACACACTTTTTCAGATATTGGATGAAGTATCTACATTTCCTACTTAACTGTAAAAATACTCCTCAATGAACTTAAGTCAAAGTAATCATCAAAATATAGTTACTGTGTTAAACAAAGAGCCCGTTACACATTGAAGAAACATCTCAAATAAAGACACAAACTGATGCAAGGTAAATGAGAAAATATGTTTATAAATTACTTTTTCTCTCAATCGGCTAATTGATTAATGGACTAAACTGTTTTGCTATGAAGTCATTTTAATTTATAAAAAAACATATTATAAACTTTTGTGCTCCGTAGAATAAAATACTATTAAAAGATCAAGAAGAAATATTCAAACACAATAAGTTAAATTGTGCATTAAGATAAAATGAAAACATGGTGTATACATAGAAAACCCCGCATATTTATACAAACATTTGGAGTTAAAGTACAAGTGGCACATCGTAATATATTAAAAATAACGATAATACAATGTATTTTAAATGTGTTTATTACAATATGTACATACGTTTATTAGTGTTAATAAAGACAGAAATGCTGAAGCTTAACCAGAAGCTAAAGCTGAATTTTTTGTCGTCCAGTAGTTTACAGTTCCTCAAATGT